>JAFVLL020023138.1:19336-52473 GCA_021397915.2 Tor tambroides | reverse complement strand
TATTATAGATCAGTGGTTTAATTGCAGGAGTTGTAAGAGTGGAATAAACAGAATTCAACCGGACAAAACAAAAACATTTAGCCAACCAGAACACACAAAAAAAATAAAGAAAAACTACCTCGGACAGGCAAATTATGTGGTCTCGCGAATCCTGTCGCTTCGCTTCTGAAACGCTTCTGGTGTAAGTTGGCACCGCGTGGAGGACGGAACAAAACCTCTTCGGAGCCGCAGACGCGTGCAGTGTACATCAGGGGTAAGGGGTTAATCTCGTCAACGTCAGTGAGCCAATAAGCCTGCAGCACTAGATGTGTTCGACTAGAAGTGGCGCCGCGCAGATCGATCAGTGTTTGACATCCGCGAGAGCGATTCGAAAGCATACGGAGCAGTCTGCTCTCTATATCTCGCGGTACAGCGCAGCCTCATCAAGTCGTACACACCTACTAGTTTACACCGGTTCCAAATCAGAGATGTGGCTCACAGGTGAGGCTGTAGAGTGAAAGCGTCTCAACCTCCTTGCTACACTTACAATGGTGTGTTTTTGTTTTAAAATGAAAGCAATCCTCATCCATACCACACGACTGAAAGCACGCATTACGTGACCATTCATGCACACTGTAGCATCATGCTACATAAGATAATAAATAAGATTTATATTCCACTTTTACTCAAAACTCACTTTAAACCACCATCGAGTGTTTGTAATAACTTCTGTTTGCCATCTAATGTGTGTTTTGGCCAAATAATGTTGCTGAATTATGTTATTTCCTCTGAGTGAGAACAGCCATTGCGGAAGAGAGAAGTCATATAATGATATATATATATATATATATATATATATATATATATGTAGGCAGACAGCGCTGGAAGGTGCTAATGCTCATCAGTAAATAAGTGGAAAATGAAAATGACGATTCTGTCTGAGCTATGCGTTTTAAAACGAACACGCACTAGTGTAAACAGTCTAACAGATGTGTAAACTGAAAACTATTTGAGCTTTATTAAAACTATTTGCACTGACTTATTGTGTTTGATATATTTTGTTCCTTTGGGCAGTGGCTCAGGAGATGAGTCTTTTTAAATGTCAGCAAGCTGGAAAAAAAAATAAAACCAAAGTTTTTTTGAGATAATGTAATCTTGTTAAGATTGATTTCATAAAATTGGTATCGAAAAAAGTATCGTTCAGGAACTGGTATCGAAGTCAAGGTATTGGTATCAATATCGAACATTTTTGAACGATACCCAGCCCTACTTAGAAATGCACATTTTATAGCAGTAGTAGCACCCTCATTTTATATGGTTAAATTTAATTTTTTTTTATTTTTTTTTATTTTATTTTTTTTAATTAACCAGTGGTCTTCCATAGTAGCATACATTTAGATCATGATAAACACAGTTAAAACCAGACATATAGCACCGCAATACCACAGTAAAAATACAACAATATGGTTTAGTTATTTGTATGAAAAACAGTAGTCTAAATACATTTAGTACAAATGCACAAACGCATAGCTTAATCACAAAAAATACTGTAATTATATTCTTTACACTTTTAATACATTTAATACATGTCTACATGCTGCGCTACCATTCGAACTTTAAGCACAGTGGATAAATGGCCCGCGTGTCGCGGTTCGAATGACTAGCGCTCTTTCGTTCCGCTTTTGGTGCATAAACATTATATCGAACATTCATAGACCAGCCCTACTGGAATTGGTACAAACCACAAAAATGTCTAATCTAATTACTGTCATATTAAATATAATAAATAATGATTTAAAAGTCAGCTGCCTGAAGCAGATTAAGTTTCGTTCCACACGGCGCACACAAAGAAATGTAATCTCACGAGGCCAGCAAATATTACGTTACACTTCATTTTTCATTATTCGTTGATAATGTTAGCCTGCAGTCAAACATAAAGACCGCAAAACAGAGTTATAATAAAATGAGGGTGGTCTGGAAACAATCCGAACGGCTTACAGCTTGCAGCTTAGATGAAAAGCGATTCAATGGGCAGAGTAAGAGGTGAGGGTTGTAACGTAGGTGGGCCTGAACAACTGTTTAACACCCACAGTTAGAATTACTCCACAGAACATCAGTGCTTTCTGGACCCTATCAAAAAGATCTTTTTGTATAACTATAACAGTCCTTATGATCATGCCAGCATTTTCAATATGCTGCCACTGAGACTTTCAAATTCAAAATTCACTGAAAAACAGCTGCACTACTTTGTATGCATATTAAGATTAAAGCTTTATGCCTTTATCATTGGTTCCATGCCACTGACTTTCAAATTTAATTGGCTCCTGCTCAGGCCTTTAGTATGAAGTTGCCAAATATTCAAATGTCTAGTGCATTACAAATCTTTTAACTCAGCAGTCTCTGTACTTAACATAAATTAGCCATTTTTTTTCTCAGAAGTGATGGGGGGGAAAGAAAAAAAAAAAAAAATTGGAAAATGATCATTTTTATTTCCAAGATAATGATAACTAAATATCACTTACTCAATTAAAGTGACAGCAAGCATACTACATCCAAAATGTTTAATACTGCATTGTGTATCATGCCGTTTTGAAAAAGTAGTAGATAATATGCATGATTTTCACTCTAAGCAGCAAGGTTCTGCATGTGTCAAATCAGATGGTGTTGTGAAGTGTTTGCACTCACCTCCTTATGTTCTTTCCTACATTTGAGTGCAGTGACCATGTCCTGGTAAGGTTCTGTGGGGACAGTGACGGACTTGATGACTTTGGGAGGAGGAGCTGGAGTTTTGAACACTCCGTCGTCCTTGTGCGAGTTCGACTCTTTACTGCCTCCCAATGAAGCGGCCTGTGCAAGAGCGACAACACGGAATTAAAGCATAACAGCATGTTTGGAAGCACTGCAGAGATGATTCACATATAGCCATATAGCTGCCAACAACTGACCCACTGCTGATTATGTAACATGACGACTAAAGACAGTGCTGCAGAACATTATAGATTCATCATGCTGCAACTACTAAAAGGCCAAATCCACGACCAACAGCAACGCTGCTAAATAAAACACTCCTAAGATGTCCAAGTGCCAATACACATACTGAATAATGCAATGTTTAGAATACTCTAATATCTGTGGTCTTGTTTATTGGAACAGTAGAAATGGAGGCACTGCGCTAATGAGAATCCTTACAAACAGTTCAAGTGAAGTGTAAGCACATCTGTCAGTGTGCATATTATTACAGTGGGCTTCACGGGCGGCAACAGATGCAGGCCTGCTAAGTTGTATGGGATTGATTGTGTTTGGATGGTACATGTAGAGAGCGCGGGAGAGGCTGCTAGTTGGAAAAGAAGTGCATAATGGGGTCGTGTTTGAGGCACATCAAAATACACTATTTACTTTAATATACGTTCTTGCTTTAATTGTGAATGATTCATCAGGGTCAGTTAGGCTTGTTTCGGAATCTTTCATCAAAATGTAATAACTTGCTTCACCACTGAAAATACTTCATCTAGGCTGCCCAGTCTACTGGTTAATGTTAACCAAGAGCATAATCAATAAACGTTGAAAGCTTTTCAAACATTTTCATTAAAAAAAGTTCTGAAATGGTATGACGTAACGAAGCCTTGTTTGTTGAAATCAGTTTGATATATGCTCCGAAACAGTAATTTGAAAAAAAAAAATAAAAATTGCAAAAGAAGTTTTAATTCTTTGAAGCTTCTTTGAAGCTTTATTAAGCAGGGTTTTGAAAGAACCCATTAGAAGTCGACCGATATGGATTTTTCTCTGGCCGATGCCGATATTTAGAAATCAGGGCAGCCGATGCCCGATATTTGATGCCGATTTTTTTTTGGCCGATATATTTGGCCAATTTTCTTTTTTCCCCCCTTCATCTCATAAAAGAGAGTTTGAGTAAATGTTTATTGCAGGGTACAAGATCGTAATAGTAGTAGTAGTAGTAGTAGTAGTAGTAGTCGTAGTCTAATTCATAGTAATAATACATGGCTCAAAACTTAAGCTCTTGGAAGCTCTTGTATCCACTGGACGCAAATAGCGTATATCAGCCGCACCACACGGATACATCGTCTGTGTTCTTTACGCTTTGATGTGAACAGAAACAGCGTATCTGTGTGGTGCGGCTGACAGAGAACAGCATAAGCTATTTGCGTCCAGCGGATATTCTCCAAAATGGTGCTACGGTGACGCAGATGAGACAAATTGCTGAATAAAGTCATTATTTTAATTTTATTTGCGTACAAAAAGTGTTCTCGTCGCTTCATAAAGTTCAGATTGAACCACTGTGGCAGATGGACTGTTTTGATGATGCGTTTCATACTTTTCTGGGCCTTGACAGTGTTATTTACTTGGCAGTCAATGGGACAGTCACAAGCCTCCCGGTTTTCATCCAAAATATCTTAAATTGTGTTCCGAAGACGAACGAAGTTTTTACGGGTTTGGATCGACATGGGGGTAAGTGATTGATGACAAAATTTTCATTTTGGGGTGGAGTAACACTTTAAGCTATCACTGCTCAACGTCTCACACACTGGGGAGACACCAAAGCAAAAATGTGCAAAGTGGCATCAAAGAGGTCGGAGCGTTTACACAAAGGTGCCTATAAACATTGTGGTGATAGCATGAGAGGTGCCTGTGCTAAAGTGCTTTCTAAAGTGGGTTGTGACTGTGTGTAGTGTTTGATCGAATATCCTGTGCTTGGCGTTGTACTCACTGGAGGAGCCTGAGATCGTGATGGAGGCATGGGCAGCAGCTCTTCTGGCTCTGGCTGGTTCCAGTGTCTTGCATTATACACAGCTTTAGTAGGCGACTGCAAAAAGAACAGGCAAACACTGTTACACTGAGGGCATTTTAACACAAGAGCTTCCCGTGCAGATCTGAGTTCATTGAACATTATAAGTTTGGGGTTCAATAGGTTGGCATGGCTTGCATCAAGTACAAAATCCATTTTAAGACTGAACTGAAGTACCAGTTTACATTATGTCAGTTTCACTGAAAAAAATTTAGCATATATTTACCAGTGGTCCTTAAGGAGCAGAGGCCCTAAGGGGGCCCTAATTATTTTAAAAGCCTGGCTTCTAGACCTGGAAACATCATGTAAATTTTAAAATGCCATGGGCACTTTTATAATGAACATACATTTTTCTAGTCTGCCAAGCTCTAAAGTATTTTATTTTTACTAAAACATTTTGAAAAATCCTTTTCCTTATTTCTTCAAATTATGAAAGGGGAGAGGGGGTTTGAATATTGTTGTGAACAAGTCAAAAAGGTTGAGAACCACTGATGTGAATATTTGAATTCAAATAACATTGTGAATCTACTTGAATAGTGTTAAAGGGGTCATGAACTTAGAAACCAAAATTCCCTTGATCTTTTCACATATAAGAGGTCATTGTACTACAAAAAACATCCTGTAAGTTTCAGAACCCAAAACTTTCTCGTTAGTCAAAAAACAACTTATATTGAAGCCAGTCTGCCAAAATGACAGCTTGTGGAATGTACCACTCGATGATGTAATAGTGTGGCTAAACACCTACGCAGCAGATGATCAACACCTGCTTCTACATCGCTGCCCATTTAGCCGCATGTTTATGGGAGAGGTAAACACGCAGGTCTACGCAGAACTGATCCCAACATTAGGAGAGAGTGGATGAAATTTATTTTTAATGAAGTTCCAGACAGCTTCAGTAAGAACTTGGTCCTTTGTTCATTTCATTTTTCCACGGATTCGTTTACAAACAAGGCACAGTTCGATGCAGGATTTTCAGAAAGATTGAAACTAAAAGACGATGCTATGCCGACTATATTGGATCCAGCAGTAAAGTCGCAATACACAAGTCTGAGTAACTATTACGTGGTCACTATTGCTCTGTCTGTTAAACAGATCGTTTGATAAGAGTAGCCTATATGATATGTGGTTTTAACCTAAATGACAGCAGTGTCCATCTGTGAAGGATGTAGGCTGTCAAACACAAGTATTAGCTAATCATTGCAGTTGGCTTTTACTTTCGAGTGTACAATCCGCCACGCCTATTCAAATGAAGCGTTCTGATGAGAGGGGTCAAAAACAGGACAGAGAATAGCCTATTCTAAATTATGATGTTTTTTGATGTAAAAGTCTTGTGCGCTCTCTTATAGACCATTTTCTATGCGTTTTCTGTGTGTCCACAGATCACGATAAACTAAGGAGAGCTTTTAATAATTTTTAAGGAATGTGATATTGAATTAATACAACAGTTCAATAAACATGAAGTTAATATTAAGTGACTTACGTTGTCTGACTATAACACTACTGCCTGTTTTTTGGCCATTTCATCAAGGAAAATAGTTCCAAATGAAGTAACAACTCAGCCGCTGCACATCTCTAAGCAAACACAGTGGTGTATCATTCATGAATGAAAGTGTGTTTTTAAACTAATCTAGTGAGTCAGTGATTCATGATTACCCATTCATAAAGACAGTCACTTCCTTAACAAATCAGCCGGTCGAACGAATCAATTGAATTAATGATTCAGTGATAAAATTAGCGACTGGCCGCCACCTGCTGGCGATTTTAGTTTCATTTTTAATGTATAATTTCAGTTATTATAATTCAGTACCTATCTCTTATAGTTACAAAACTGCTAAAATTAAAGCACTGTTAATTTAATTTGTATCTTGTTGTTTTTGCTATTGATTGTCATTAATTTATTTGTTCTTATTTTATGATTTACTATTTATTTGTCTTAGTTATAATAAATTAAATTCTGAGTGCACGTGATTCTTGGGTGGGAAGGGGGTGTGGTCCATGGGAAATAGTCCTGCCACCACAGCTCAAAAAAGTCTTAGAGGAAACACTGAAATAGTTTAATTTTTTTGAATTTATGTATTTATTAATTTTGTTTGGGGAACAGCAGCATGATTCTAAAACGAGACCATCCACACTCTCTCAGATTGGCTATGACTTGTGATTTAGCTATGCTGTGTCGTGTCTTGTAGCCATGTCACGTCTGGTGCGGACAGACAAATAATTATTGTAATTCTTATCACATTGTGTCTGGTGAGGAAGTGAAGTAGATGCTAGAGCAATACAGGATTGTAAAGGACCACAAGCTGGGATTTGAACTATGGTTGCTCAAAGTGCAACCACACTGCAGGCTATTAGTTCCAACATTTTTGCAACTTTTAGAAGTTGTGCTTGTCAGTCCAAAACTACACTCAAGTATAAGCAAAAATAAGAGCAAAGCTTTTCTCAGCAAACCACAGTAAAATGCGAAGCCATCCATTTTTGGCAGTTACCTACAGTGGTTCAAAAAAAAACAAACAAAAAAAAAACCTGTTGTTAATACTCATGGTAATGAAGCAAACATAACCGTTCTGAGCCAAGAAACACATTGTGAAAACAAACCTGTGAGGGTTGGGAGCAGAATTGCATAAGGGTTCAAGCAAAGCAACCGAAACAAGTGTGAAAACTGAGAATATATCCAATAGCCAAATCTACTCCAGTCATGAAGATAATGGTCTGTAAACATTTTCAAGGCATAAGCTTCTGCTCCACTTTCCATAAAGACGGCTATATTTCTTCTCTGACTGTAATCACATTTGTAATTAAAACTCATTAAGAAGTGCTACATTTCTCAGCTTGTTTGTGTTGGCGGAGTGTGAATTGAAGCGCAGGTCATTTGTCTCAGCGGGAGAGCATTCAAAGTAGACTGCAGGAACACTCTATATATGAACAACTCACAGAGGATGCCAGATCGAGTCAAACTGCAGGGACTGACGGCACACAAACAGCCAAGAGGGGATGGGGTGGTAAAAGGGCACTTGGCTACAGGAGGAGGTGTAGGCACAGTCCACTGGGCAACACTGAGGCTGGGTTATTAATAATAATGAAGAGAAAGATTCTGGCCCCCAACATAACTCTGCAGGAGACTGGTTTTAATCTTCTGTAATTAAGAAGTGTTCTTCATGCTAGCAGGGAGTGAAAGTCTAGCTCTACCCCACAGAGAGTTCCTCATGCTGGGCTAGAAGCCTCCAGAAGGTCTTGCAGAGAGAAATCAAAACTGCCCCCTGAAGTGTTTTTTTTTTTCTATGAGCTGGAATCCCCCTCAAAAGCCTGGGAATGATGTTGCCAAGTAAGACCTCCAAGAAGACCAGGCAGACAGAATACAGCTGAAATGATACTCGCAAGTAAATGAAATCGCTTCTAGCTATGAAAGCTCAGGTGTTGTTACATTCAAAAATGTCACAATCCAATGCAAAATGCATCGAGAGTAAGCGTTGTCGAAAGGAGCACTAATGAAGCATTGCCGTAAACTGCTTTTTAAGGTCAATGGAGTGTCTTGCTGAGGTAGTTAAAAATAGTTTGTTTTTTCAGGTTGCTCAATTATGACAATAGTCAATAATGAATCATGATTTTTAATCAATACTGAGGACAAGATTAAAGGGACAGTTACACAAAAAGTATTCTCGCAGCTTCATAAAATTATGATTGAACCACTAACGTCACATGGACTATTTTAACGATGTCCTTACTACCTTTCTGGGCCTTGAACGTGGTAGTTCCGTTACTGTCTATGGGGCAGAAAGCGCTCGGATTTCATCAAAAATATCTTAATCTGTGTTCTGAAGATGAACGAAAGTCTTACGGGTTTGGAACGACATGAGGGCGAGTAATTGATGACAGAATTTTCATTTTGTCATTAATTACTCATTGACTTTAGACCTTGCATTTACTGAACTAAAAAAAATAAAATAAAAGTGCATTTCACTGAACTTTAAACACCAACAAAAACTATTTTAAAGAAATCAATGTAAAGAATTTAACAATATAAATATATAAATACACACAAGCTTAAATAGATATAACACTGATAAATAAAAGTAAATGTGATCACAATCAATAAGGTCAACTATGTTGTAAATAATGGCCTTCCACAACATACCAAAAAATACTAAACATTAGGGCTGTCAAGAGGGCATTTAAATATTTCCAAAATTATTTACATTCAAATTTTAAAGACAGTATTTCAACTAGGACAAAACCAGTAAACATCAGATTTTTAAATCATCAGTCCAGAAGAGGGTGCAACAAGTACAATCTCAGTAGTGGGTCCCCAGGAACAGGGTTGAAGACCTCTGCTCTAGACAGTTCCATTGTTAATTTTGAGTATTTTTTTTTTTCTCACAGCTTTACAAAAATGTCAAAAATACCCCATTTTAGCAGTGCAGCTCCTTCAAGGCTATTCAGCAACTGTTAATACTGGCTAACATAATTGCACAAGATGCCATATCAACTCCTCCCTACTACAGCATTCAAGTATGTATTTTGAAAACAAGCTTCATGATGCAGTTGCTGTGGTTGCAGAAGTTTCTTCAACCAAATTCTTTCGTACATTGTGCCTCGGTTTCAAAACAATCTGCAATGAAACACTACAAACAAAACAAAATCCTCTCACATGATCCAAAATGATGTTAAAAATAAATTTAATAGTTCCTAACACTGGGGTCAATCGGAAGGCTTACAGAGACACAAATGCCATCTAAACAGGATGCATTCACAGCAAACATTCCAAAAAGATCACATCCCTTCCTCATCCATTTGTCCTGTTGTCAGGAGTAACTCAAGCATGTGGAGTACATCAGAAATAGCACAGAGCATCTGTCTACTTCCTCTAATGTAGTCAGTGTCATTGATTATAATTGGTTCCATTTTTTATTTTTTTGACAAGATGTGGCACTCCCATTTAGTGTAGAAAAGGCGTCACAACTGTGGGTGTGGCCACGGCTGTGTCAATGGTGTCAACGGATTGATATCTTAATCCAGAGGCAGTTATATGCAAATGTATTTGCCCTTGTGATATCAAAAGAACCACAGTACCCAAATGAGTTTTTTTGGAGGCTTAAAACAAAGGCTCTTTTTGTATTGAGAAGGATGAAACTTGTAGGATGTTTAATATCTGGGTGTGCTCTGAGACTCCGCCCTCTTTGACAAGGAAATCTTCTCCAGTTAATTTCTTTCTTTCATATCAGGGAAAATTTGATTTCTAAATTCATGACCCCTTTTTATTTGAGGAAACTGACCACAGACTTTATAACAACCACATATGGAAAGCCAAACAAATCCTTGAACAGCGAAAAGAAAAGCAGCGTGTCTGACGAATGCTGTCTTTAGATGAATGAAAAGTTAATGAGTAGTGAACTCATCTGAGTAGGGTTCACATGTGTTCAGCCTAAGCTGTAAAATATAAGGCAATTTAGACATCATCTTGTTTACAAACCATCAGAGTCATTTGCACAGCTGTATGATGCAGCCAATGGATAAAAAAATGACCCTTTAGCACCTGTGCATCAATAGCCATGCACTAATTAAATTAGCTTTAAATATCATAATCATGTCATTACCAAAGACTTAAGAGCTCAGGAAAAGAAAAAAATGTCTCTCTAGTCAAAGACACAACCTGAAGCTGAAGTCTGCAGCTCTCAAGGTAATTTCACTACAGTCAGGCACTTCTCCAGCAGAGTTACTGCCATCCACTGCATCATCATGAAATCGCAGTGCTTCCCACACATAGACTATACCTGGGCGGGCCGCGGGGATACTATCATCTACCACATGATAAAATACTTGGTAATAAGTTTGCAAGCAATCAATTAACTTTTTTTTTTTTTAAATTGATAATTTCAATACACCTAATAAAGTTTCTCTCAGATTATGATGTTAAAAAAAATGTATATTATTAATGATTTTCAAACTTTCACTCTGTTGCTATGGCAGATTTGATCTTAGGAAAAGTTCAGGGTAAAATTTCCCAGATTTTAACACTATTTATTAATTACAGATGGGAAGTTTAAAGTGCCCCTAATATGGATTTTTGAAAATTACCTTTGACTAAAAACATCCTGCAAAGTTTTAAATCTGAAAGTGTATAAAGTTATTGTCTCTCAAAAGAAAAAAATCGACTCTGCATCTTGAAACGAGTCGTTTTTAAAATGAATCCCAAGCCATTTCATGTTGATGTCAACATGAAACATTAGCATATTGCCTGCCCACTTGTTGGTCTGAATGAAAATGCAAATTCATTCTTTGCCACTAGGTGCTGCTTTCTGAGGTAAAAAAAATAGCTGTTTCCCCAGTAACGCTGTACACAAAGCAGCACTGCCCTCACAAACGCTGCTTTATCAGGCATTACAGGCATGATGAAATGAAAATGAGACCAATCACCGCAGATTACAGTCACGCAAAGGAGGAGTTTGGAAAAATGAATTGCTAAGTGAATCATTTGGGAGTCGTTGAGCAAGTAAGGTAAAAATAAATGCATATTATAAGACAATGAATGTGCTTTTTGACTTTGCATGCATGTCACCCTGTTGTTGGGAACTCCCAAAACCAAAATATGAACCTTTCATTACCAATAATAGGGGCACTTTAAGCTCATTTAACAGCAAAAATAAAATAATAATAATTTTACAAAATTAAAAACAAATAGTTAAAACATAAAAACAAATAATCAAAATAAGGGGGGAAAAAAAGTTTCTTTTTATAATAATAAAAAATAAATAAAGCATTGGTTCAGAAAGCGAAAGAGAGGAAATGTAGAGTGCAAGTGAAATGTCTCCACATGAATGATTCACACAGGAGAATCAGGCATTGAGTCTGCATATCGAGCGAGAGGTGAGCAGGTTCTGCCCCTGGCATGTTCGGCGGTGGCAGAAAAAGTCACCAAGATGCTGAGCTTTGACCCGTTTCAAACATCTCTTATACTTCACAAAAAATCATGAATAAGAACATCCCTCTTGATTCTTCCTGCAACTACAATTGAAGACACATAAAAGGAATATTGTGGATTCAAAACAAGTTTAGCTCAAATCAACGTCATGAGAACTAATGCTGATTACCACAAAAAAAAAAGAGACTAATCTCATTTAAAAAGAGCAAAAAACACAATTACAGTAATGCACTTACAACGGAATTAAATGGGGCCATGAAGACTAAGGATTTAAAAGGCAAAATGTACTGTAACACTCATTTTTGTTGAAGCACTTACATGATTTATACAGTAAAAGTTTTATTTGTGCTGTTTCATTTAAATCATTCTTCTAGCAGTGGCTTAATAATATGGATGGCCTGAGACCACTACCAGACCTTTGTGCTAGTTGACAGAACTGTCACTTGCCCTACTGGGACAGCAATTACGCTAAGACGTTCCAATAACCTCACATTTATTGATCGCGTAAATGTCTGAGCCTTGCAAATTTAAACATTTGCTTTCTGTGATATTTTAAAAGACTGGGGAATTGTGCTGATTTAAATGCCACCAAGTCATTTTGCTGACTAAAAAACATCTTTGATAAAGCAAATTTTCCCTGATTTTTTTGACATGTAAGAGGTCAATGTACTATAAAAACATACTGTAAGTAACTCCACAAAACCACCTCATTACACCGAAAACATGTTTTATTGAATCTAAGCTCCCAAAACCACTGAATACATGAATACATCACTACACATAATACAAGACCGCCAGTAAAAAAAAAAGACAGATCAAACCTGCATTAAAAAAAAATGCCTAATATTGGCCGGATTTTTTTTACATTACAAAAGTAAATTACAATAATATTAATATTTGTGGCTGTCTTAAAGGGACAGCTCACCCAAAAATTCAAATTCTGTCATTATTTACTCACCCTCGTGTTGTTCCAATCCCATAACACTAGTGAAGATATTGCTAATGAAATCTGACAGACTTCTGTCTAGCATTGAGTATCGTTTGAATTTGATCAATTCTGATTTCAACTCCGATCCTGCTTATCGATTCAGATTCTTTTCGATTCCCAGTTTCAAGTCCAATGCGATTAATAAATTATATCAAACATTTATTGTGTTGCTTTTTGAAAACCATGAACAAAAAAACATCAGAGAGTTGCGTGATTCTGCATAAATTTATTTTTTTTTTTTATGGAGATTGTGGTTCTCTCTCGAATTCTGAAGAAAATACATTAGACAACTAAACAAAATCACATGTAATTTATGAATAAACAATTCAATAACTCAGTCAAGATTTACTTCTCATTACTGGATGAATCAGTGTTTTTGAACAAATCTCTTGAACTACACAGACAAATACATTTTAACAGCCCCTTTTCGCCACCTACTGGCATAATGTAACCGATAAATCTTGATTTGAAGTGTCAAATTACTTTCAAAAGGTGATTTACTCTATTTTGATCACTACCGCACACATCAGAGTTTATATCTGAACTATAAACTTTTATTCCAGTACTTGAAAAAAGGGGGAAAAAAATAAAAAATACGCGCACACAGGAATCAATAAGCGGAATCAAAATTTTAATTTCACAAGTATCTGATTCCTGACCTTAAAGGTGCCATAGAATGCATTGATACAGTATTTTAAATTGTTCTCTGATATCTACATAGAAGGTATGTAGCTTAGGTAAGGGTAAAAAATCTCCAGAAACGATTTTACATGACCATTTACAACCCTCAGATTTCTCCCTAGAATGAAACAGTCTGTTATTGGCTTATTTGGCAGGGTCATGAATAATAATGAGCTCTGCTCTGATTGGCTGTTTCACAGTGCGGCTCATCAGCAAGAAGGAAACACAGGGAGGAAAATATATATTTAAATATTTTCTCTTGCAGTTATATCGTCGGGTAATTATACTGTATATAAAATGCGGGCATCAGGGAGCCGTTATTAATACGCGAGGCATTGAAACTGCTTTTGAACGATCGTTTGATTGCGTTATAGTTTCACTTTCAAGATAGGCGATCTATAGCACGAACTATGTTTATATTATGGAGCGGCAGTACTTTACCACACATTTTACAAGATCAGATGCTTGTCAGTGGCGCTCAGGATCTGTAAATCATTCGCCATCATCCTCATCTCTCCTTACTCTGTTTATGTGGTAAGTGAAATCTTATGTACTGCAATGTAACAGACTACGGCTAGCAAGGAGCTAACCATGTCCCTTTAGTGGCTCACATTATTTTAGTAGAACGCGTTATTTGCTTTCCGTGCCTTTCTGAATAAGACACCATCCCATCCCTGCACTTCACACCCCCTGCACAGCCTGGAACATAACATGTATTTCCATGGTCTGCCATTTTCGCTGTTGTCCTCGCTTGTTTATTTACAATACCTGCAGAACTTCTGATGGTTCGGCTGGCGGCTGACCTAGAACATGGGCGGGTATATGCAAATGTTGGGGGCGTAGTGATCCCGACTGTTACGTCACAGTCGGTGTTATGTTCTGATTCGCCTGTTTTTCAGTGGTCTTTTTTAATCACGAGATTTACATAAGGAGGAAACTATGGTGTTTGAGGCTCACTGTATGTCATTTCCATGTACAGAACTGTTATCATTTAACTATGCCAAGGTAAAGACTTTTTCATTCTATGGCACCTTTAAGTATCGGTTTCTGGAATTGGAATCGATTTTCGATTCCCAACCCTACTTCTGTCCCTCCGTTAATTTATTAAGATATCGTAAAACTAATTGAATTGAGCAGTTTAGTCCAAATTTTCTGAAGAAACGTGATCACTTCATATGATGAACAGATTAAATTTAGGCTTTTATTCACATATTAACATCAGTCAACGCACACATCGATAAAGGCAAACGGAACCGCAAGCATGCTTGCTTGACATGTGAGAACCAATAATGATTCGTTTCCACCAAGTGGTACGGGTCAGTACAGTACATTATGGTACGATTCGGGACCGAACACCCTGATCCAGCTTGCGTTTCCACTGCCAACAGTACTTGATAGGCGTGGTGTATGCCGGAAAGTAGCGATCGACGATAAAGCGCGACAATAAGCACAACTCTGCCTGTTTTATGTCCGTTTTAACCCTCAAAAACCGAGACAGCCGCCCGCAGCTAAAATAGCTATTGTTCTTAAATGTTTAATAACTTTTGAACCGCTAATCCTATCTGAATGCTTTAAAAAGTGTCGTAAAGCAGAGATTCTCCGCTTTTCATATCGCATGTCTCGTTTGGATATTCAGAGGCTCCGTAGTGTACGTGACTACGTCATCACATTTTGTCAACACTGAATCGTAAGAAGAAACCAATGCATTTTGTCCCTCTGAGCCAAACAGGAACGATTGTTGACGCTTAGTCCCACCCCCGTGTCCAGATTGGTTCAAACTGTCATATATTCAACCAATAAACATAGGTTTTGGTCTTTTGAACCGTTGTTTAGCGTGTTTCTTTGGGTTTTTGAGCAAACGCAAAGTGAAAGTAAAGTGTGTCATTCGTGCATGAAAACAAACACAAAATAACACATTTGCATGAGAGCACTCTCTGAAAAAGCCCAGAAAAACACATGACAGAGCACTTTGGCATAAAGCAAACCAAAAACAAGGATGAAAAAGCGGTACATATCGGATAAAACACTGGAATTTAGGGATTCGTGTCGCGAGGCGATGTCCCAGTAAAATCAATTCTGACGCAGAGTGCAGTCAGCGGATCGATCCATTTGGTTTTATGTAAATAATACTTATATAGTTCATAAAGATCATTTGCACTATTTTTTCTATTGCACTCTATATATTTTTCACCCATTTTGTGTGTAGTTTGTGAATCATTTGCACTGCTTGTATTTTTGTTGCACAAGACAATTTTTTCTCAACTTGCTGCAATGTTTGTTGTTCATACGCAGATTGAAAATATATTTTTTTTCTGGAAATTTTTATTTATTTTTTTAACTGTATTTTGTAATTATACAACACTGTTTCCATTTTCTTTACTCCCTAAATGTTTTTTTTTTGGATACATCTATATTGTTAGTAAAGAAAGTTTTTCACTGAAAAGCACCTATAACAATATTGTAATAAATGGCTGTAACTTGCTTGGGGAATGTTATATGTAGACAAAATTTTATTTGGAAGTCTAAAACACACAGATACAACTTTTTAAAGAAAAAAATCCAAATTTCAGGAGTTTCTGTTTGAGTACACAGTTAAAAAAACACCCAATTATTGCTTGTGTTTTTCTTAAAATTCTGGAAATTCGTTAATTCTTAGAGAAAACAAAGGGAAAATTGGGACTTTAAATTAGCTTCAAGTTCTCCTGTTTATAATGATATATGGCACTTGATGCTGACTGGGGCAGTCGTGGCCTAATGGATAGAGAGTTGGACTTGTAACCCGAAGGTCGTGGGTTCGAGTCTCAGGTCCGGCAGAGATTGTAGGTGGGGGAAGTGAATAACCAGCACTCTCTCCACCCTCAATACCAATACTGAGGTGAGACCCTTGAGCAAGGCACTGAACCCCCAACTGCTCCCCGGGCACCGCAGCATTGGCTGCCCACTGCTCCGGGTGTGTGTTCACTACTGTTAAATGCAGAGGACAAATTCCGAGTATGGGTCACCATACTTGGCCACACACCCCTTTCCCCCTGCTAGAATAGGTCTGAAAAAACAAAGAAAAGTACAGGCGTGTCAGGTGCCCCAAAATTGTTCTAGGTCTTTAAGGGTTAATGAACAATAATAGCCATTATAAAAGTATAAGTACAAAGTATAAGAGGCTTATATAAGAAGAAATAAAGACAAAAGCCAACAATTTAATCAAACGTATGCTACAAAGTCAGCGCTGTACTATAGTAAAGTTCAAAATAAATAAAAGTTAAACATAACTTTGTGCTCAGCCAAAACGATATGACCAGGAAGAAATAATACATTCATGAGACCACGAATGCCTGTTAAATATACCCAAAACTAATTGCATCTCATGTTTAATCACTACAGAGTCATTAGAGCCAGCAGCAAATGTTGGAAGGACTAGCCGAGCTAAGGTTGCTCTAGGTGGAAACATGAGCACTGAGTGCCCGGTGATTGCCTGGAGCTCCGAAATCACCATAGCAAATTTTCCAAATAGGCGCTCTCTTATAAACCGCAGATTTGAGTTTTAAGCAATTACATTCTCGCCTGAAACACTCTTAAAACTACATTTCATGACACAATAACAGTAATATTTTGAAAATTACGTGGGTTTTTGGGCAATGACGTTTCACAAGTCCACAAGAACACATATTGAGAAATGGCTATTGTCTGTGTGAAAATATAAAATACACTGTTATTTTTTTTGTGTTTGCGCACTCTGATGTAAATAAGTCCAACACTCAGGGACAGCAGAGCGGAACGAGTGAAGGAGAAGCTTTATCCCCTTGTATCACGCAAAAGTGACGACTCTAGTCAACCAATCAACGTTCTGCAGTGAGTTTAGCTCCACCCTTTAGGTACCCCAACGGAAGGGTCCCAAAAAAGTGGTACGGTACAGTTCGCTATTTTGGTACCATTCACAACTTCTGACAATGGAAACGGACATAATTGTGTACTGTACCGTACTGAACCGTACTGCTCTGTGGAAACGAGCAATAAGGTTCATTCTTGTGTGTTATGCAACCCATTTGAGGTTCCATAAGAACCAATGAGGTTTTCACATGTCAAGCAAATACAGTTAAGCTTCTGTCTATGTTTGCTGATCAATGTAAATGTGAATAAAAGCCTAAATTAAATCTGTTCATCATATAAAGTGATCAAGTCTAAACCACGAAGATGAGTAAATGGCGTAATTTTATTTTTTGGGTGAACTATCCCTTTAATTTCCATTTTCAAATATTTGGGGGGAAAAAAACAAAAAACAAAAAAAAACAGGAGCCCTTACAGCTTATATTTTGTTGATAAGAACTTCATTACAAGTATGGGAAGATGGTTTGTGTATGTTGCGTTCCCAAATGCACATTAAAGCGACTGGAATGCAAAGCAGATGCATATTATGGTTTCGGTTTTATTTTCATTAATCGTGCAGCACTACTTCTCACTATCAGTAATCGCCAGATCCGCTCTGATATAGTGATGAAGGGAACCATGGAGGAAAGCAGTTCTAATGCCTCTTCCTACCTCTGTTTGATATGTAGTCATCAATAAGTATGCCATTCACAGGCTAATTCCCCCAGATAATGTAAACACTGGGATGCTATCAAAACATTGCTCTGTTTGAGCATTTATATGCTTAAAGTTCAATCA
Source organism: Tor tambroides (assembly GCA_021397915.2). NCBI lineage: Eukaryota > Metazoa > Chordata > Actinopteri > Cypriniformes > Cyprinidae > Tor > Tor tambroides. Next base: position 34,446 of record JAFVLL020023138.1, on the reverse strand, counting down.
TGACTTAAACAATCAATCATAACCCCAGAGAAGCCTGTGTGCACATAGAGCAGCCGCAGGAACATTTGTAATAATGGCTGAGCTGTCAGCGGGGGTGAGCAACATAACTGCATTACTGTCATTATAGATAAAAGTCACGCTGAAGACAACGGCACGATGCCCGTTCCACCCTCTGCCTTCACTATGCTTCCAATAGCGTACATAAACAAGAGAACAACAAATCAAACGCCTACATTTCTTTACATGATGGCAGTAGGGTAACATTTACTTTGGTGAAATGGGCAAAACAACCTTTAGATTCTAAATGAAATGACACGTAGTACAACATGCTCCACAATAAATACTGGCATCCCAAACCATCAACTGAATGATGGAAAAAATATAAATAGAAAAAGAGACGGTATGAAGCTTACCTTCTTAGGTCCGCTGAAGATCTTCCTGCTGCTCTCCTTGGCTTTCTCCTGAGCTTTGACCTGAAGTTTCCTTACTGTCTCAAAGGGAAAGGGGACCTCTGGGAATTCCAGAGGATCTGTAAAACCACAAACAGACATCAGCTATGTGTCTGCTAAATGTTGCTATTATCTCTAAAAGGAAATGTGTTCTCTGCATTGGGCATGTAACTTGAGTAATATAACAGATATGTATTTAAAGTGATACAAAAAACTCAAAATAATAAAGATCGATATGTTATAAGAAAAGTAAATCTGTGTAAACGTCCATGTGTAAATCTAACAAACACGTCAGGGACATATTTCACAACTAACCAACAAATAAACAAACAAACTAACAAATAAACAATTATATGCATAAATATGTAAATTAACCAACTAACAAATAAACAACAACAAAAAGCTAAAACAAAAACATACTAAAACTATTAACATAATTTTCTTAGGTAATACCATGTTTAACTGTCAGGAAAATAAAGTCACAATAAAATTTAAAAAAACAAAAAAAACAATGGCCCTAAAAACAGGCTTTATTTTCTGTATGCAAAATACAATTTCTTATCTTAAAAATTGGATTACACTATTTTAAGGTCCAATTCTCGCTATTAACAAACCATTAACTATGACTTTTGCCTCAACAAACTCCTAATTTGCTGCTTATTAATAGTTGGTAAGGTAGTTAAATTGGGTAGGATTAGGATGTAGAATATGGTCATGCAGAATGTGCTTTAGAAGTACTAATAAACAGCCAATATGCTAGGAATAAGCATGCTAATATGCAACTTGTTAATAGTGAGAATTGGTCCCTATTCTAAAGTCTTACCATAAAATTCAAACTAGATTTGTTCTTGAAAGCATAGTGAGATCAGGATCAACATCTGTGCAGATTTACTATGGATTCAGGCAGGTACAGCAACATAAACAGAACCCAAAGCTAGAACCCCAGAAATTGTGTTGAGTGTAAATACTGACCGTTTTTAAGGGCGTGACTGTGACCTGCAGTGTGACTGCTCTGAAAGCTCTGTATCTCTCTGGGCTGAGGACTGTCAACATTGGTCTCTGTAGACATCAGTGGCACTGCTACGCATGCTGCAGCCATCCTCTTAGCTTTCCTTCTTTCAGAGGAACCCTCATCTTCCTCACTGTCACTCTCACTCAGGTCATCAAAGCCGAAGTATTTGATCCTGTAGTTAGAGCTTCCTGAAGCAGAGTCGTCATCCTCAGCCACAGCATCAGTGTCATCAAACCCAAAGAGCTCCAGCTTACTGCTCTTCATTTTGCTCTGTGTGGGTCTGGATCGACTAGAAACCCAACAGGCAAACAGTCAGAATCTCACACATGTAGACGTTTGGAAACATGAAGGAATGAGGCCAAGTGAGAGCAATCAATGAATTATGAATTTGACAGAATTACTGGCATCTTTGAGGGTTTTATCACATTTTGCTTCATCTATGTATACCTGATCAGTTGGTGTCTACAAATAAGCAATGGTTAAAAAAAAAAAAATACTTTGCAAACATAATTCTAACAATCTCAACTTATTTGATTTATTTGTTAAGTAGGGCTGTCATTACTTGATTAAATAGGAGTACCAGGTTTTTTAAGGGGTTCAATGAGATGTAAGAGATAGAAACTAAGAGCAACCAAAAAATATTTTCCATTGTCTAGAGTTGGATGGTGTTAATGTTCACTTCTCTATTTTTGTTTAAGCGGTTGAGGTTGGAGCTGTGGCTTAATAGTGGAGCCGTGCTCAAATGGGTGACAAGGCTCAAAACAAAACAAAAAAATATATAAAACATAACGAAAACAAAATTGAAACCAAACAAAAAACAAAACTAAATACAAATGCCACAAACCAAAACTAAAAAAATACTATAAAACAAAAACAAAACAAAACAAAATATCAAAACACAACTAAAACTAAAAAAACAAAACACATACCAAAAAAAGTATGTTACGTACTGAAGCTTCGGAACTAAATCAATGGTTTAAAAACATAAATATATAAATGTGAAGAGAGCAATTAGGCATTTTGCAACCTTCACCTGTGCCACTGTTACTAAGCAACAGGGTAAGCAGCTATTGGCTTGATGACGCAAACGAACCACGGTTCGAACCCAAATAAAATTATATGAATGCAGGCCTGTGGGGGCGGAGCAACTGAACTCAGGTTCGGACCAGGCAATTGAACCAAGTGTGAAAGCACTCTAAGACTACCGTCCAAAAATAGTATGAAGTACAGCTCAAACTGCAGTACTAAGAATTTCATGTTATTACAGCAATGTTCTTACACAAAACTATTACCTGAAAGGTTTGCTTTCTGTCTCCGTTTTCTTCTTCAGTCTTCCTGCATCTCCTGAACTAGCCGCTGGGGCGCTGGCTGTGTACTCCTCCATACTGCGGTCCATGGAGTCCTGGAAGGTGACGTTAAACATGGAAACACAAGATGGGTGTAGCACTGTAAAGTCTCTCGTCCAACCTCTGTTTGTTGTTTTCCCAGCATTTTCGGCCCCGCTGTTCTGCAACACTCCCGTGAAACTATGACTGGAAGCGCTTCCACTCCCATCAGCTCCCCCAGGTTGTTTGCCTTTGCTAGGTCTGCAGTACATTCTGCAGTTGGACGCCCTGAGCACAGACTGAGAGTGGTCCTCATTTTCAAATGGCTCAATGGGAAAATTAAAGTCCCCTTGGCCAAACTCGTCTAACCGAGTCTCAGTGAAGGATTTGCCCTGAATGTTGCTGTGACTGTAACTACTGGATGCCCACAAGGTAGACGGAGGGTCTTTAGGTCCGGTAAAGAGGGATGTGGAGCGTGCTCCCAGACCGACCACAGCGCTCCAGGCATCGTAAGAATCCTTGTCCTCTGTTTTTTCAGACTTTAACGTGGTGGTCTGGGCAAGAGGTCTTGTGTCGCTTTCAGAAGGGTTTTTGTACCATGAGTAGCTGTGGCGGTTTGTGCTCTCGATGGACCAACTCTGGGTTTTTCCTACAGAAAAGGAAGTCAAACATCAATCAGATTTAAGAGAACTCACATGACTTTAAACTACTAAGTACTTGACCAGTCATGTTCCTAAATCAACAGGAAGTAGGTAACTGAAAATAGCTACATTAATAAACAAAACCAACAGAATATAGAAATAATCAATTACCTAAGCAAAATATTGTTGCAACTATTAGATATAACTACTGAAGTAAGGCTATATCAGAGGTTGTGGTCTTTAAGTCTGCTCTAGTTTTAAGCAAAGACCACAAACTTAGTAAATCAATTTTCTCTGATCCCATAACTAGTCAAACACAGGCAAGAAGATAATATGAACACACTGTTAGACACCTTCAAAGCAATAATCACACCTTTGCAGTCATAACATTGTCTACGCTATAGTCTGGCAGACAACATTTGCTATCTACCATTCTAACATTACTGTACGTATTCTCCATTACACCAATAACCACAATTAAGTCTATGTACTGTGAATCGGGAGACAGGACAAAACGTTAATGGCAGCTTTGGAAAAAGGTCCCTAACATACAAAACTACCATTAAACTCCATAGCAAAGGAAGTCAGTGTTGCAGAAAGGCTGTTAGGTCTAAAAACCGTCTATTACACAACAGCACTTACACAATTTCAGTTATATCACCACTTTGGTAATTCAGAACATTCCCCTATTCATTAGACTGTGAAGAGGCGAAAAAAAAAAAAAATTAGGCTGTCTTGATCACATCAAACATCCTGACTTTTATTAAACAACATCCAAATGACCGTTTATTCTCCACAAACCTATTAACGACAATTTAAGCAGTCATTGTCAAACTACCCATCACTCTCTAAAGACTGAACTCTGTTCAAATCTTAGCTGAAAAGGATTTATGTAACAGACCTATAAACACATCTGAATTAAAATCTGTGTAATGCATGAATGTCAAGTCAAGGGGCACTCATTCTGTCAGCATTTTGAATAGGGCAGCAGAAGTCATTCATTTTCAATAGGGGTTTGTGTTTAGGCGGCGTGACTGACAGTGACCATTGACGACACAACAACGTTAAGCAGTAGTGAACTATTCTAATGCACAGTAACAATACACAGTGACCACCAACGGAAAAGCAGCACACGATGGGCCTCCTGAAGTTGGAATGTTGACAAAATCACGGAACACAATATATATTGTATTACAAAGTAATGTTTTGGATTTTGAAAAGCCTGTTGATTTCTGCCGTTTATCTAAGGTGACTTTGGAAGTTTTTTAAAAAACATTTGTTTATTTATTTGGTTCCACAGTGTTTACTGATTTCGACTTTATTTAAAATGTGTAATTAATTTATTTTGTTTTACAAAGTGTATGTCATGCCTCCATGCTTTCTTATTCATTTTGCTAATAAACATTCTACGTTTCTTATTTATTTGGTTCCACTGTGTTTACTGATTTTCAGTTTTGTATACCTATTTGAACCTTGAGCAAGTTATTTTATATTAGGCATATAGCATGGTGTATTTTATTCGTTTTGTTAATTAGCTAAATGTTTTGTCTGATCAATATATAGGCTAAGTGAGTTTGACGTTGTATTTTGTTGTTGCTTGACTTGATTCAAGCAATTGGCACCGAATTGCTGCTAATTTGAAAGTGAAAATAAAACGCACATGCCACTTTTGCAAGCTATTTAAAAGTGAGGAAAAGAGCGAAAACTCAAACAAACCCACCCCACCCCAAGGTGATTCTGGTATTATCGGTGTTGTCACACGGCAATTAACCGGTGGGAAAATTTCCTCACCGTCACAATCCCACTCAGAATTTGACTTCATTTTCATTTTTGGGTGAACTATCCCCTTAAAGTGCAAAAAGACTGCTTTTTAAATATGAAGTCTACATATTCTTTATATTTATAAGCATTTCACTATTTAAGCACACAGTAACTCAAAAGGTTTTCACGACAATCTGTTTAACTTGAAGAAATTGATAGAAATACATTACTATTATACAGTAGAATGTATTTCTCAATATAAGAATAATTACTAAAACTTTATATTTTAAGGAATATTACACAATTGTTCTCCCATGATTTAAATAAACCTGTTGTGCAGCACTTTCTTTGCGGATTCGGCTTTGTGATTGGTCAGATCGCCTGCCAATCAAGCACCCTGCAAAGGGTCAATTGTCTTTTCTTCTCTAGTGAAGTATATTTAATAGGGGTGCTCCGATTGATCGAGTACCGATCGTTATCGGCCGATAATCGCTTTGGGATGTTTGATCGGCAGTCTCTAAAAAGGCCAATCTCAAAAAACCAATCTCTAGCTGATGACGCGCGTGCCGTGAAAGGTTTGGCACGACATGCAGCGGCACCGTCTCAATCTCTGTCTGGCGCGGGTGAAATAATTATAATCCTGAAGGTGAGATACAATTCATATTTATTAATTAAATAACACAAAGTAATTTGAAACTTTCTGTGAGACATCATTTCATAAACAGCCTGTGTGAATCACCTCGTGTTTTCCCTCTCAAAATTCGCAAATGGCTTCAAATCATATCGTGTCTGCATTATAAGCGAGCTGCACACTGCATAGTTGACACAGGAAGTCACTTGCACAATAGTGTCGCATCGTTACTAAAGTTTATAAATTGCTTTTCTTGTTAATTCTTGCCAGTGTTTAACCATTCAGCGCTCGCGCGCTCTCCTGGAGACCGTGCGCTCATGCACATTTGCAGCGCACATACATAATGCCAGGTTCACATTACTCTGTTTGCAGTGCGTATTTTTCCGAGGTCATGTTAACGGATCAGAGTATTAACACTGCACGTGGTTGCGGTCCGGTAGTGCGTTCCAGGAGCGGTGCGTCTGCAGCAGTGCAGAGATCGTTTCCGCACCGAGTCTATCTTTGCTGTACTGCACGCACTGAATTAAAGTGACAGCGCATTGTTTGCGGTAAATATGAACATGGATTGACACGAAAATGTGGTAATTGCACTATAAATGCATATAATTAAACTCTACTGTGTTTCAGAGTCATCATGTAGCTTTTTGGCTAGGTTTAAAGGAAAAGAGCACTTTTAGATAAACAAGGCAATAATAGATGGCACTCATGGAGGAATGGAAAGCAAAGTTCTTTATAAACCGCAGGATTGCATGTAATAAAGATTTAAATGCAAAAGTTATAAGTTAATTTCAGTCATAAGTTAATTTAGAATGTTTGTGATAACAAGAAAAGTATTTTAAATGTTTTGCCACTTGCTTGAGCAACTTAATATATAAATCTAGAAGTAGCCTACATGCAAAAGTAAAAAGCATTGAATAATGTGTTTCTTATATTTATTGCATTTAAGCACATCTATAAAGATTGTATTACTGTAAAAGAAAAAAAGAATGAAAATGAAAAAGCATTTTCAGTAACAATGTTTGGATTTGAAATCAAAATAATGGATAAATGCTGTGTTTGTGTTAAACAGATGGATCAGTAGTGGACTCCTGTGTGAAATCAGGCTTGTGCTGTGTGTAAGCTTTTCTGCAACAATTGTAAAACAAAAATGCACTGGATGATCAAACATTTAGGTGAGATAAATGTATATTTTTGAAAAATGCCTAAAAATGCCCCCCTCCACCCCTCAAATTAAAAAATCCTCTCTCACAAGAGTCACCTAAGATGGGAATTCACCCCATTTTCAAAAATGAAATTCAGGCACTGAATAAATGTCTAAAAATACTGATTGGAGTATCACTATAAATAATTCTACATGATAAAAAGATGGCTTTAAAAAGATTGGTATCGGTGATCGAATCGGCAGACTGCTTTCTGTGATCAGCAATCAGTGATCAGCCTCAAAAATCCTGATCGGAGCACCCCTAATATTTAAATGAAATGGCTTCTTCTCAAATTAGAAAAAATAACTTAGATATTTTATCCATTGGGGACTGGTGGATTGTTGTCATTAAATGCTGCAATCTCATGAGTAACAGGTTTCCCAGCCCTCAAACCAGTGTACAGGTCATGAGAGATGAAATGTGATATGAAGGAGAGAGGATGTTACTTTTTTATGAAAGATTACAGGCACATGATTTAAAGAAATAAAACCAAAAAATCCACAGATAATTCATACATAATAAATACTGCAAAATTCCAAAAAAAAAAAAATAATAATAATTGATTTCATGGTGATTTTAAATATTCAATATTAAATAACATTTGGAAAAATCCTGTTTGGATTTTTTTTTTCCTTCCCATAAATGAATAACTGGGTACAAGACCGACCATTCTTTGACATTTCAAAAGTAATACATTTCCGGAAGAGGAGAGAGAAATATATTTTCCACTCGGCAGCGCTCTCACATCACCACTCTGACAGAATTGACAAGTTTCAATCTCTGAAGCAGCGAGAAGTCAAACAAGTCCACGTCCCTCCCTCGCTGTACTTAAGCCTCTGTGTCTTATCACTGCAAGTGTCATCTTTAATCCCATCCTGTCCTCCGACCACCATGGGACACTTGTTTACCACATTTTGGGGTTTCTTAGAGGAGCATACGATTTCCAGCTCACACTAACATTTTAAGATAAAGCAAATTCTGAAATCTAAAGAAACTTTTAGACAACCAGGAGCTGTCAAGCATTTTGTTCCATATTGCTTTTAGATAGAGCTAATAATCTAGTAGTGTTATTTTCTCCTTGCCATAATTTTAATAAAAATCATTTAATTATTGCCATGACCACAAGACCTTTTAATCAAGATTCATTTCGTTCTTGGTAGGGCTGTGCAATACAATGACTTTATAAAACAAACTTATTAGGCTCTTCTCATTATCAATGTTAAGCTAACTGTCAAGGTTATGATATGATTTAATTGCACTAATTCACAATTTCTTGTACAAGTGATATAAAAAGGTTATGTACACAGTTGTCTTCTGATGTGATGTTACTGTGAAATGGAGAACCAGCATCTGGGGAGCAGTTCATCCAAGATGGTGTTTGCATTCAAAACCAGCTAAAAGGAGGACGTATTGTAAAGTTTTAAAAGACGGGAGCTTGTGCTAGTTTGTCAAAATGAATCTGATGACTAAGGCAAGACAGTCATTGCAGCTGCAGAAGAAGATTTGGTGCCAAACAAGGAAGCACCTCAACTGTGTGGGAGTATTTACGTGTTAAATGTTGCTGAGCACGGTTACATCTAACCGTGTTTATTATAGCATTTTCCCAGTACAGAGAAAGCCCACCTTAAGAGTGAGTCATGCAATAAATGGAAAGTGGAGTTAAAGCTCTATTCTCCCCATAATTTGTTTGTCTTGATGTTCCAGGTGTTATTTTTCAATCCTGTTGTTCAGGTTTACACTTGGAACTCTTTTTTTCTAGACAATACTTACACTTCAGTATAACATTTGAGAAGCTGATTGTGAGAAGCTGAAGAGACAAATAATTTGAAAATAAATGTATAAAAACTTGATAAATCTGCAAAATAAACAGATTTATACTTCAGACTGCAGCTTTTATAGTTATTGTCCATAAATTCCTTTTTGATCCAATGGGCTCTGCTCTGCTGTCTGTGAACATAAACATCTACTTTTTGATAATAGATTGATCCAAGCAATATGCATAGGAGCAACAAAACTGAAGTGTCTTAGGGAGAGCCACTCATCAGCATGCGTTATCATAAGAGACCCTTAGCGGTTAAATACAAGGTGATGAGTTCTGTGTGCTGTGCTTCTAAATGAGATAAGCAGCTCAAAGGAGCCTGTCCAGACGCTACGCTCCATCAGCGTCTAAGTGTTCTCCTCGTATTAACATCGCCGCTGACGGGTGTCAGTGTTCTGAAAGTTTCCTCTAACTTCACCTCATTGATTACTTAGTCAGCCAAATGATTTGCAAGACCCTTGAGGAGTACCGACCTGAAAAAGCAATTACGCAGAGGAAATGTAAAATAGAGTTTGAGCCAATTAAAGATTTTCATTTCTTGGTCTGCTGGGAGCTCCAGGCTGTTGTTGCAAGAGTCAGTCCGCCGTATCCATTACTGTGATATTAAGCAGGGTCTTACACAAGTCTGAAACACTGGTGTGCTGAGTATTTACAGCACTCAAGGCAGCAGATGCCCTCAAGGAAGCTTTCTGTGAAAAGTGAGCGATTATTATTATTAAAAAAAAAAGAAAAGAAAAGAAAAAAAAAAGTGACTGATGCGATTGATGAGTCAGTATATCTCAGGTCTGTATCACTACAACCAACATCCCTGGGGCAACACACATGTGAAATTCGGCCCAAATTCACTTCCACATTTCCTTTCCCTCCTTACGACACAAATAAGAAATCAAAGTGTGACACTTTGTTTTTGGCATTTTTTGGGTATGAGCAGGAGGTTTTTTCATATATCCACCTAAACATGAAAATCCATACGTATCTACAAAATCCAACTGTAACTCTACATTGGAAACAGTGAAGGTTATTCATTCTTTTAGGACAACTCACTGCTTGATGCGAAAACCAAGCATTCCCACAGTCACAGAGGGTGACACTATCGCACAAGCAGTAATCTCATTGGCTAATTTTCACATTTCACCTTCCGTGTTTTAATTTCAATGAATGCCTTATATTCTACATTAAAACATAAATAAACTGCAAAGTATTAAAAGCCATTTATCAGTAATACAAATGTCTGTGAGGACAACATAAATTTAGCCTGAAAATGGCTAATGTTGATTAAATATACTTTGAGGCACATTATTTTTGGATTTGTAATAACTAGAAACTATACACAAATACATAAGCCCTAACAAACAGCTGCAGCACAAAGCAGACACTTAAGGCTGAAATACTCATGACTTTTCCCAGATTGTTGCCCTGATTTACAATCAGGACAAACCGACACTAGTTGCCGAAAATCAGAGCCAGTCTACAGATATATGTTGACAGATATCACAGAAAAATCGCTTTAATGCATGATGGTCACAGATTTTTTTTTTTTTTAACTTCAGACTATGATTCTATCCTTCTGAGAATATCAAACATTATTGACATTTTGAGCCGATTTTAGAACACATTGTTTTCATTTTTTACACATCTCCTGGTAACCAGGCACATTTCTGGTGAGTTTGTTGCTCTCGGAACGACTTGAAAGTCTGGTAGTGTGTGATCATCAGCTGTTTAGTGTATGATGACAATATTTTTCCACTTAAACTATGTCATCAAGTGTATGATGCCAGTGATTTAAAATCTGTTCAGATTTGGAAAAATAGCACAGTGTATTCTAGCCTGCAGTAACAAGAAGTAGGCCTAATCTTTGTTTTTTATGAAGCATTCACATGCACTTGTAAAAGATGCTGGATATCTATCAGAAACACCTGATGATATAAACGGAAGTGAACTTAACCAATGCTCTTGCACACCTCTCAATCTGAGCAAAAGAAACTGTAAGAAACAGCTGACAACCCCTCCACAGGACAGTCAAGGATTTAAAGAGGACTTTGGTGATGATATTGTATATGCTTCCTTGCTTCAATTATGTGCTTTATGCTAAATATGAACTGCAAAGTCAAACTTAAGAAAGATTTAGATGCGATAAATTAAAGACATTTGTTTAAATGTTTCAGGCAAGTAAACAACCACAAAAAAGCCTATCTAGGGTAGGTTTATACAATGCGGTAAGCTCACACTCACTTCCTGTGAAGTTAAACAGGTCAAACACCTGAAACACTCTACCAGCATATAACAACAACTGATTAACGCAGGGACGCTAGAACAAATCAGGTAGTGTTTAAACGTTAAAACACAACTCCAATGTATTTTTTGAGCGAAAGAAAAAACCCCTCAGGGAAAAACATACCTGTAGTAGAGGTGTTAAAAAATTTCCCAGGATCCTCTGGCACTTTGTGAGCACTTCTCTCAGTGCTGAGAGTGAAAGGGGCCCTGCTGGGGGCTACGGCCTCTACGCTGGCGGGCTGGTTCACCCTGCTGTTGGGCTCCAGCGTTAGGCTGGCCTGGGATCCCCCTGTCGACGTCACCTTAGGTTTAGCCTGGGCTACGTTACGAGACGTGACCGGCCTAGATTCATCATCACTGTCAAATCCGAACGGATCCTCTGAGCCATCACCGTCCGAGACCTTGGTCCTCTTGGTCTGATCTGTCACCTCGGTCTTCAAGCCAGGCCTCTTTGCTCCCACCTTTGCTTTGTAAGTCGTCTCGCCCCATTTGGTGCTGAGAGTGGCTCTTTTATTGGACAACACCTCATCAAACTTCGAGGTCCCATCGCCTCCTCTTCGGCTGTATGTTTTTCCAAATCTAGATGTCATTGTGGCATCTGTCTCATATTCCCTGTGAACAATCATCAACTGTTACATGAATAATTCACTGGCCGTTTTGTAATCAAATGTTGACCATTAACAATCTGCCTCAAGTTTCATCTGTTCATAATGAATAAAATCAACATTATTCAGCATTCTACATGTGTGAAGATCTTGGGGCTACTCATTATAAAACCGATACACTCAAACTCATTCGAACCTGACAACTACTTGCATTTCTGTGCTGATAAAAAGCAGGAAACTAGAATTATTTCATAATATTATTTTGATTTCAATACACATATGCACAGAAATCAATGCTGTAATGTGCTCCAAAAAAAACAGAGATTTAAAGGAATAGGCTAGTTCACCAAAAAATGAATACATGTTGGCAATTTACTCACCATCAGGCCATTCAACATATAGATGAGGTTATTTCTTCTTCATTGGAACAGATTTGGAGAAATTTTGGATTCCTTGCTCACCAATGGATCCTCTGCAGTGAATGGGTGCTGTCAGAATGATTGTTCAAACTGCTGATAAATGCATTAAAATCCACGTGACTCCACATGAACTATTATTGTCTTATGAAGTTAAAAACTGTGTTTTAATAAGCAAATCCTTTTTTTTTTTTTTTTTTAATAAAGTCTTTTTAACTTTGAACTGTCGCTTTTGGCCAAAATACCAGTCCATAAAGTTTCCTCCAGTGAAAAAAATCCATCTCCTGTTGTCCTCTTACACCAAAATCCATCAACATATTTGTTTAAAACTGTTTTGGACTGGTTTCACTTGTAAATAGGCCTTAATCTGTGAATATTTCTCTCCTGATTGAGCCAAAACAACATTTTCACTTAAAGCAATATTAAACATAGAGGACTTGTATTTTAGCCAGAAGTAATGTTGTCTTATTAATGGATTTGTTCCTTACAAACAAACAGCTTTTCACTTCATAGGACGCTAATTAATGGGCTGGAGTCATGTGGATTATTTGTAGCTTATTGTTATTTTTTTCACACTGTGATTTTATCAGCTGCTTGGAACCTCATTCTGATTGCACCCATTCACTGCAGAGGACCCACTGGTGAGCAAATGATGAGCAAACATTGCTAAATTTCTCCAAATCTGTTCCAATGATGAAATAAACTCATCTACATCTTGCATGGCCTAAGTGTGAGTAAAATTTTCATCAAATTTTCATTTTGCACTGTGAAAGTTCCAAGATCCTGACTACAATAACAGCACTAAAGTAAACCAAAAACTACCACATATTTTAGACAAAGGTTGTAAACATGTATTCCTTGAAGCAAATGCTATGGCACATTAATACGGCAATCATTCATAACCATGATATTACCACTCTGATAATTTAAGGCCGCCATTGGTTTGCAACCTAGCTAGTCCCAGCTGGACAAAACCAAAAATATTAAATAAAATGTATGCTACAATTCCATTCAATACTTTCTGTACACAGAAGTATCAGAATAAATACGTTTAAATGTCACTTTGTACCCTACATAAGAAAAACTAAACTGAAATAATGTGCTTAAAAAAAAGAAAGAAAAAAAAGTTTTTTCATATGTCAACAAAAAATAACAGGCAGTGCAAGTTACAAGATCCAAAAAATAATTCATTTAAAAAATTCATTGACGTACCAAGTAAAATGCCATTGAACATTATTATAGCAATCATTCAATTCCATGACATTACAATCATCATAACTTTAGCTCTTTCCTGGCTTGCAAACTAACTAGTGCCAACTGAACAACCCCAAAAATATTAAACAAAATCTATGCTACAATTCCAATCGATATCATTGCAAACACAGCGACTGTCCCTCAATAATCAGCAATAAACTATGAATGCTAAAAGCTAGTATGATTATTAGCTAATGCTAATATTTGTGCCTGTTCTCTTCTGTTTACCTTTCATTTTCCAACGTTCTGCCCTTAGCTAAGCAAATAAGACAATAACACAACTTCTTTACGTGGATTCAAACAAAAGAGTGTCTGAAAACCAGCTTAGCTGATAAAAACAACATAACCATGCTAACGGCTAATGGACTAGCAAGAAGATTAGCATAAAAAAGGCTATCAGGGTAATCAGGCAATGCTGTGAAATAAACTCCTATATCCAGCATTAAAACTCAATCACTATTTGGTTAAAATGTAGATTTTTAATCTACAGAAGAGCTGAAGCCACAGCAGGACCAAAGGAGGTTAAATACTCGCCTGGTTGTTAATGAAGAGAGTGAATCCGGGCCTCTGAGCTCCACTAACACTATAAACAAACACTAAATACTGACAAGTACTGCTTCACGAGCTCCACCAACACAGTTATACGTGTATCTGAGATATAAGTTTCGATATAACGGAATAAAAAGATTCACAAGCTTTCTATTTAAGTTTTCCTCATGTATTTCTCCCTCGATTGTTTCGGCTCTGAAACACCAACGGCCTCCATTCGCGTTCCCCCTCCCTCGCGTATTTGCGTCACGACAACGCGTCGCGGCAAAGGCGTAAAAATGTTGACCAATCACAGGCCGCGATGTGCATACATCAGATGATTTCGAGGCGTGTAATTGGCTAGTCCTGGGAACAGCCTTGAACTTGAACGCGATGGGCGTCACGTACTCCTCGCTGAACTATGGGAATTGTAGGCAGTTGTTGGTTTTATGTAAAGGAATTTACTGAAATAACGCTTAACAGACAACGATATATATATATATATCGTGCACGAAGGCTGTGTTCAACTAGACACTTTATTTAGTACAAAAATGTTTATTAATTAGTAATACAATTAAATGAAGAAAAAATGGCAGTTTAACGTTGTCTACATTTTGGGCCAATAGTGAATGTTTTCGTTTGTTTGTATAGCATTTTATTTTATTTTTATTTTATTTTTGTTTTGGTCAGGAATCTGACAGGTCAAGTGACCCACATGTCTCCTAGCAACAGGAACTGTCAACAAGAAGTAGACATGGGCCATAAACGCTAAATTTCTTTTACTTTTCATCCACTTGTACAGTACTGCCTGGTTTATTTAGTGGCTTTCAGTGTTTATTTAAGATGTAGTGAGAAACAACGCTATATTCATTAAACGTTTAAGTCTTTTAACGTCTTAAAAGTGTTCGTTTAAAACATGATGTGAACTGTCAGTCAGCGCCTGTTTTTTTTTTACAGTCTATGGTCAGCGCCAGTGAAACTATTTGGATTTAAAGAGAATGCACATCCAGTGGAGTCACTTATCCAGCAGGAATATGCCATTCGGACCTCACACAAGGTGAGTTAATGCACAAGTGTCATGTACTTGTCATTTGGAAACATTACGATTTTTAATTGTTGTTAATAAAGTCTCCTATTTTCGCCAAGAGTGCCTTTATGTGCTAAAATACATTAAAACACTAATACTGTGAAAC
>JAFVLL020023138.1:0-19237 GCA_021397915.2 Tor tambroides | reverse complement strand
CGTGAACTTGAAGACACTTACAAACGCGGATGGGTGACATGAATGGAAATGATTCCAGATCGGCGATGTAGTATTTGGTTTCCCAACAAGGTCCACTGCTCATCACGAAATAAATTTGCTGAATGCAGAATAAACTGTATTTTCCTGTGCTCAAACCTGCCAATCTAAAGGAAACGCCGTGTATGGCGTTTGAGGTAATTTGTGAATTAGCACAGATTTATAGTCTAAATAAAACAATTTGCAACTGTTACTATTATTACACTTTTATACAAAACTTTGTATTATGCTTGTTATAGAGTGTGTGACGTCACGTGCACTACCGCCGGTGGCAATAGACCGGTTGTCACGGCGACCGTCACAGCCCTACGCCAGATATCGATTCTCGTATCGCATGGAGAAGGATCGCGATATATCGCCATATCGATTTATTGTCCCACCCCTAATTTATTATAGTTCATCACTGAGAAGCTTTGCACAGATTTAGTCACAGGAAACAGCAAAAGAGCCTCGTGAAGGAAAGCAGACTGGTTGTATTACATTTTGTAAAATGTATGGTGAAAAAAAATATATATTTCATAGGGCTCTAAACATGTAATTTTTGTTAAACTTTTAATAAATTGATGTGAAATTGTATAAATTTCATGATTTTAATTAATTAGACATGCTTTTTGATTAATAATATTCAATTTAACCATTAAAAGGGAGTAAAGAAAAATAAAAACAGAAAAAACGGAATCCAGAAAAATTAAAATGGAAAAAACTGAATTTGGAAAAAAATCAAATGGAATTTGAGAAAAAATAAAACAGATTAAACAGACAGGGCCCTACAGCAACCAAAAGAATCTGATAATGTGGATTATTGAGATAATGTGAAGCCAACTTGAATGCCACCAAAAGGTGGTCGACCATCTTTATGTAAAATAAACATACTCTTTCTAAACCACTAATTTAAATGGAGTCAAAGTTCTAATCATTTTATACTAAGTCTGTGGTCTTTAAACCTGCACTTAAGCAAAGTCTGTGACCACAGACTTAGTACATCAATTTTCTCTGATCCCATGACTCAAACAGAAGACCATATGAACACACTGCCAGACACCTTCAAAGCAATAATCACACCTCTGCAGTCATAACACTGTCTACACTATAGTCTGTCAGACAACATTTGTTACTTACCATGCTTACATTATTATAAGTATTCTCCATTACAACAATAACCACAATTATGTCTATGTACTGTGAATTAGGAGACAGGACAAAACGTTAATTACAGATTTGGAAAAAGGTCCCTAACATACAAAACTGCCATTGAGCTCCATAGCAAAGGCTGTTAAGTCTAAAAACCATCTTATTACACAACAGCACTTACACAATTTCAGTTATATCACCACTTCGGTAATTCACAACTTTCCCCTATTCATTAGATTGTTAATAGGCGAAAATGACAAATTAGGCCATCATGATCACCTCAAACATCCTGACTTTTATTAAAAAACATCAAAATTACCATTTAATCTCCACAAACCTATTAACGACAATTTAAGCAGTCATTGTCAAACTACCCATCACTCTCCAAAGACTGAATTCTGTTCAAATCTTATTTAAAAAGGATTTATGTAACAGACCTATAAACACATCTGAATTAAAGTCTGCGTAATGTATGAAAACGTCAAGTCAAGGGGCGCTCATACTGAGAGCTTTTTGAATAGGGCAGAAGTCGTCATTTATTTTCAATAGGGGTTTGTGTTTAGGCGACGTGACTGACAGCAACCATTGACGATGCAACAATGTTAAGCAGTACTGAACTATGCATATGCAGACTGACAAGATACAGTGACCACCAATGGAAAAGCAGCACACAATGGGTATCCTGGAGTTGGAATGTCGACAAAATCACGGAATAGAGTTACAAAAAAAGATATTTACAACACGGGAGGTCTCAGAATTTGACTTCATTTTCATTTCTGGGTTAACTATCCCTTTAAAATGCAGCTTTTTAAATATTAAAGGGTTACTCCACCCCAAAATGAAAATTTTGTCATTAATCACTTACCCCCATGTTGTTCCAAACCCGTAAAAGCTTCGTTCGTCTTCGGAACACAAATTAAGATATTTTTGATGCGGTCTGACAGCTCTCTGACCCTCCCATAGACAGCAATGTAATTAACACGATCAACGTCCAGAAACGTAGCAAGGAGATCGGTAAAATAATCCATGTGACATCAGGGGTTCAACCGTAATTTTACGAAGCTACGAGAATCCTTTTTTACGAAAAGAAAAAAAAAAGTAACAACTTTATTCAACAATTCATCTCCTCCGCATCACCGTAGCGCCATTTTCATCAGCTGCACGTGTTTTTCGTTCAAATCAAGGCATAAACGACGTAAACAGCGTATCCGTGTGATGCAGCTGACACAGAACAGGAGACTAATTGTTGAATAAAGTTGTTACTTTCTTTTCTTTGCGTACAAAAAGTATTCTCAAATGCCGGTTGAAGCTGATATCACATGGATTCCGAACTACGTCTCACTGCTGCATTTCTGGATGTTGATCATGTTATTACGGTGCAGATCTATAAGGAGGTCGAAGCTGTCGAAAAATGCATAAAAAAATATCTTAATTTGGCAACTTCTGGCTATGGGAGTAGGGAATTGTGACAAAATTTTCATTTTTTGGGGTGGAAATAATAATATAAAAATCTGCATATTCTTTGTGTTTATAAGCATTTCACTATTTAATTTGATAAGTCTATTGTCAGTGGTTTAACTTGAAGAAATCGACAGAAATAAATTATTATACAGTAGGGGTGTAATGGTACATGTATTCGTACCGAAAATTTTCAGTATGCATGTGTACCGAACAAATACAGCATTTTTTTCCAGGAAATTCAAACAATAAATGGTGGTTTGACACTCTTTGATGTGGCATGACAGATCTCTGTATAACCCTCGGAGAGCCGCTTCAGAAACATGCCGTGTCATGGCTGGTATAAACACAAGCATTGATTAGAGTGGCCACTAGTGTTGTCAAAAATATCGATATTCCAATAAATATCGATACTGAAATATCTGAACGGTACCAATATTAATTTCCCGAAGTATCGATACTAGCCGAGCTGTCACTTTCACTTCTCTCCAAAGGCGCGTTGACAAACACCACACGTGACCGCACTCGTCTCCTTCGCTCTGGTTAAATAGCAAAAATGAAGTGAATAGAAAGATGACGAGTGCGGCGCCCCACGACGGCTTTGGTTGATAAAGAACACAGCAGGAGTGATATCTGTAGGGCCCTATGATTCTGCGATGCAGAGAATGCGGACGGAACCAAGCGGAATCCAGTCATAAAAACGAATTTGGTTTGCTTGAATGTCGCGGAATTTGTCAAAGTTTGGATGAATTAATCAAAAGTAGGTCATTACACTTAAATCAAATCGCGATTTGGACTAAGTATCTGTAAATATTAAACGCAGAGTCGATTTAAATATGAATCCTGCATGTTCTGCGTGTCTGTGCTGCACGCGCGGTTTTGTTTACTAACGTGGCACTCGCGGGGATTTCAGCGTCTGCCGTCTCTATGAGGACGTATACATGAACAATATCTCTAGAACTGATCTGAAAGGCACTTTACGAGCATTTTAGCGTCATATCATACACACACATAACTTTAAAGGAATTCACGGCAACCCGTCAAAATTTCTGAGGGGGGAAAACATTTCATAAGGCTACTGTAAGAATAAATAAAAATTGTTTGTATGCATTCAAATAATAGACATGCTAAAATACAGAATTTGGTAACAATAAAACATAAGGTGAGAAAAAAATAACATTTCATACGGCCCTAAACATAAATTAAATGTTAAATTGTATAATTTTCATGATTTTAATGAATTAGACATGCTTTTTGATTAATAGCATTTAATTTGACCATTAAAAAAAAAAGAGTCCAGAAAAAATAAAACAGAAAAAAAACGGAATCCAGAAAAATTAAAATGGAAAAAACTGAATGTAGAAAAAATTAAAACGGAATTTGGGAAAAAATAAAACGGATTTCATAGGGCCCTATATCTGGAAATATTTTGGTTATGAAGGAAATGCGTTGCTACAGAGCAGCGCTAACACCTCTAATTTAGCAACGCACCCTGAAAGACAGACACCCGGATCTATATTAAAATTTCGAAGGTTGGTAACTGTTCTCATTTTAACATTACTGAAACATTAACCAAGATTATTGTTGCTGATATGAGTTTTGTCTCGTTTTTTTCACTGTAATTCTTAAAGTAAATATAATCTACTGACTGAGGAATCTTAGACAAGTAAATACTTTAACTGTGGTCAAATGCAAAATTAACTTGTGCTTATTTAACTTTATTCAAAAAATTATTACTTAAATTCTGCAGTTTGTCTTCATGTCGATCTAGTGAGCATTGTTTTCACACACGTGATGCCTTGCGTTTGTTTAAATCTGTTCATCAAATAATGTGAATGTATTAACCAGCATTTATGAGCGATGAATATTGTAATGCATTTGTTACGGTATATTTTAATCTTTGATAACATACAACTGATCATGTTAGCTCTGGTCAAATGAAAAAAATCTCAACAAATAGAACTTTGGAATTTAATTAGTACATGTATTAAATTTTAGTTTAAATTAACGACAGCTTCAAGATTAATAAAAGATTAATAAATAAATCAACAAATGCAATACCTCAAGACATTTTTTGTTCATGTAAAATATACCTCATTATTGTCATGTTCTCGACTTGTTATATTTATCTTTAAATTAAAAAAAATACCCCCTTAATATTGTGGCAGTTTTTTTCTCCGTGGTATCGAAAATCGTATCGAATATCGATATTTTTCAAGGTATCGTATCGAAGTTAGAAATTCCAGTATCGTGACAACACTAGTGGCCACGATCAGCTCCGGTGGACACGTCGAAGCCGTAACGCCCCGCAGACTTGTGCAGTGTAAATGGGGTCCGTTCAAACAGCAGAGCGGAGCACGAGTGAACGCGTTCATTCCTTCCTCTTTACTACTAGTTTTAACGCGAAATATACATGAATGAACATATCATGCTTAATGTAATCACTCAATCATTGTTTCAACCACAGGAAGACATCAATAAAACAGCTTCTAAACAAAATGTCACGTAGCATTTAATTTACCTCAGTCAAATCATCAGTGTCCACAGACCGTTAGGTCACTAGAGAGATGAAGTCTAGAGAAGACCATTTCACAAAATATTAGACTATATACTCATTATAATTTACTTTACCTGTTAGTGATGTCTTAATGTATATTTAAATTAATCTATTAGGAAACAACTTATGTCAGCCCCTGTGTAACTGAACATATTTCAACAACAAATAGAAATTTTATCATTTATAAGTTCATTTAAAAACTGCATTATGTACAATTCACATGTTTGCATTGTTGATTGGTTATTATTATTATTATTACATTTAAAAAATAGTAATTAAATTTAAGTTTGGGCAATGTTTTTAATTGTAAACTAGTAATGTACAAAGGCTCCCTGTAGTTTGAAGAATAAGCTGAGGTAGATTTTTAATTAAGAAAATTAATTATAACTTATTTATAGAAAGAGCAACTTGAGTAAACCACTGTTTAATAAAAAAAAAAAAAAAAAAAAAAAAAGGTTTAGTTTTCCCCCCCTGCTGTACCGTCATGTTAGTGTACCGTTACACCCCTATTATAAAGTAGAAAGTACTTCTCAAGATAAGAATAATAAAATTACTAAAACTTTATATTTTAAGGAATATCACACAAATAACGTAGGGATGTTTTAAAGAAATATTTTTTTTTAAAATTCACAGATAAATTATATATAATAAATGTTGCCATATTAAACAACAACAAAAAAAGTCTATTTTGATTTCATGATGATTTTAAATATTCAATTTTTAAACGACATTTGGAAAAATCCTGTTTGAATTTTTTTTTTTCCTCCCCATAAATGAATGACTGGGTACAAGACCATTCTTTGACATTTCGAAAAGACTACATTTTTGGAAGAGGATATAGAAATATATTTTCCACACGGCAGCACTCTCACACCACCACTCTGACAGAGATTTGACAAGTTTCAATCTCTCAAGCAGCGAGAAGTCAAACAAGTCCACGTTCCTCCCTCGCTCTACTTCAGCCTCTTTGTCTTATCACTGTCAGTGTCATCTCTAATCTCAACCTGTCCTCTGACCACCACAGGATACTTGTAATCCACATTTTGGGGTTTCTCAGAGGAGCAGATGATTTCCAGCTCATACCAACATATTTTAAGACAAAGCAAATTCTCAGCCCCTGAATTCTACAGAAACTATTAGACAACCAGTAGCTGTCAAACATTCTGTTCCATATTTCTTTTAAATGGAGTTGATAATCTAGTAGTGTTATTTTCTCCTTGCTATAATTTTTTTAACAGTGCATTTTAATAAAAATAATTTAATTATCACCATGACCTTTTAATCAAGATTCATTTCGTTCTTGGTAGGGCTGCGCAATACACTGATTTTGTAAAACAAACTTAAGCTCATCTCATTAAGAAGCTTAAGCTGACTGTCAAGGTTATGATATGATTTTAATGCATTAGTTCAAAATTTCTTGTAGAAGTAATGTAGAAAGGCTATGTACACAGTTGTCTTCTGATGTGATGTCAATGTGAAGTGGAGAATCTGCATCTGGGGAGCAGTTCATCCAGGATGGCGTTTGCATTCAAAAACAGCTAAAAGGAGGAAGTATTGTAAAGTTTTAAAAGACTGGGGAGCTTGTGCTAGTTTGTCAAAATGAATCTGATGACTAGGCAAGACAGTCATCGCAGCTGCAGAAGAAGATATGGTGCCAAACGAGGAAGCACCTCTACTGTGTGGGAGTATTTACGTGTTAAATGCTGCTGAGCACGGATACATCTAACTGTGTTTATTTCAGCATTTTCCCAGTTCAGAGAAAGCCCACCTTTAGATATGAGTGAGTCATGCAATAAATGGAAAGTGGAGTTAAAGCTCTTTTCTCCCCATAATTTGTTTGTCTTAATGTTCCAGGTGTTATTTTGCAATCCTGATGTTCAGATTTACACTTGAAGCAATTTGCCACTATTGCTGGATAATACTTAGCCAACACTTCAGTATAACATTTGAGGAGCTGACTGTGAAAAGTTGAAGAGATAAATAATTTGAAAATATTAAAAAAAAATAAATAACTTGATAAATCTGCAAAATAAACAGATTCATACTTCAGATGACAACTTCCTGATTCTGTAAACCTATTAGTTTTCACAAAAGATAATTGTTACAAATTTGAATAAAAAGGAAGTAAATGCTGTAACAGTAATCTGAGTAATCTGGTAAATCTGTGTGCACTAGGGAATCTTTTTTTAGCACTAAGAGCACTAATATTACATAAAACAGTCAGTGAAAATGACATGAATACAAAATAGCGGTCCTATGGATATAGCACAGCATAGTTTGAAATCAAGGATTTAAAGTTTGTTGATCAAGTGTCTCTAGTGACTGCTGAATTCCCCTGTATGCATCCAATTTACAGAGACCAACAATTGCACGCAGAGTACACATTTTTATGCATAAATGCACATTTCAGAAGACAGGTATCGGGCCCAATACTCATTAAAATGCTCCGATACCAAAACAAGCCAATACCACACAGCATAAGAACAGTGCTGTGTCTAGACAAAGAAACACCGACAACAAAACTAACAGAGAGCAGAATGGAGTTATTAGAGATCAAGGATGTCCATGAAGTACATGTAATTAATGTAATGTTAAATGTTCGATATTCACGCCTGTATAGCTGATGTGCTCAAGCTAATAAGCAAAGTGCGCTGAGTGGATTGAGCGAATATCCCTTTCTCTCAGACATCACTGGAAATCTTGTAATTTGGTTGGATATGTCAAAAGCAACTAAGTAAAACAATGCACAAGTTACTCAAGTTACTTGACGGTAAGGAAAAAGAGAGAGATTTACTAAATCGGAAATGCACAAGCAAAAATTAAAGGGGCATAGACTATAAACAACATTTATTGTAAATGTCAAACATACATGACTTTATTTAAAGTGAAACTAGAAGCCTGTGTGAAATGCACTAAGCTATACTTCTCTCTTTCTGCACCAATACAAATGTGTGGAGGCCTTGCGCATGTTTTGCTTTCTTGACATTTATTGCATAATGAGTCACTTTGGAATATAAGTCACAGCACATTTTTAGATTATAAAAAAGTGTGACTACTATTTTAGAAAATATGTTAATCTCTGTTACAAAATTTATGTATATCAACTGGTTCCCTGCATTAGGCCTATTACAGGAAAATGCTGCTCCATGTGAAAGCACGCACATGATGGAAATTTACCGCTGATTACAGAACCGGCTTTACTGACAAGATGCGCATTAAATATCCCATGCGAATTATCGTGCAGCCCTAGTTTGTTTATATGAAGAAATTTCTTTTATTTGTATTATTTATTTATTTGGGATTTGTTTTAAATTTTCAATTTGGTTTTGTTATTTGACATTTCAGTTTCACAAAGAAATGTGCAGCAATTTGTCTGAAAAATAATAAAAGGACAACTTTCCATTTATTATTATTGGTCTTAAATCTCATTTTGTTAAAAAGCAACTGTGAGAAAATCGTATCGTGAAATCAGTATCATGAATCGTACTACATTGCAATTTGAGTGAATCGTTACATCCCTATTCGTCAGCTGCAAAAACAAAAGAAAGTGATTCCAGCAACATTGTTCCTCTGTGTCTTTATCATTATAGCTGTGGTGTGGACTTCTTTATTCTCATAAATTTAAAATGCTAATTAAAACTTAACACTAATAGTTACTATCCATAGACAAATTCCTCTTTGATCCAGTGGGCTTTGCTCTGCTGTCTAGAGAACGATACGAACATAAACATCTACTTTTTGCTAGATAATAGATTGATCCAAGCAATATGCATAGGAGCAACAAAAATGAAGTGTCTTAGGGAGAGCCACTCATCAGCATGCATTATCATAAGAGACCCTTAGCGTTTACAGACAAGGTGATGAGTTCTGTGTGCTGTGCTTCTAAATGAGATAAGCAGCTCACAGGAGCCTGTCCAGATCCTACGCTCCATCGGTGTCTAAGTGTTCTCCTCGTATTAACATCGCTGCTGACGGGTGTCAGTGTTCTGAAAGTTTCCTCTAACTTCACCTCATTGATTACTTAGTCAGCCAAATGATTTGCAAGACCCTGGAGGAGTACCGACCTGAAAAAGCAATTACGCAGAGGAAATGTAAAATAGAGTTTGGGCCAATTAAAGATTTTCATTTCTTGGTCTGCTGGGAGCTCCAGGCCGTTGTTGCAAGAGTCAGTCCGCCGTATCCATTACTGTGATATTAAGCAGGGTCTTACACAAGTCTACAGCCTGTAACACCGGTGTCCTGAGCATTTACAGCACCCATGGCAGCAGATGCTCTCAAGGAAGTTTGAAGAAAAAAAAAAAAAAACACCTGTAATTGATGAGTCAGTTTATCTCAGGTCTGTACCACTACAACCAACATCCCTACAGCAACACACGTGAAATTCCGCCAAGATTCACTTCCACATTTCTTTTCCCTCTTTACGACACAAGAAAGAAATCAAAGTGTGACAGTTAGTTTTTTTGGCATTTTGTTTTTTCGGCATTTTGTTTTTTCGTATATAAACATGAGAATCCACACTTATCTACAATATCAAACTGTAACTCAACATTGGAAACAGAGAATATTAGTCATTCTTTAGGACAACTCACTGTTTGATCTGCGAAAACCAAGCATTCCCACTGTCACAGCAGGCGACACTATCGCACAAGTAGTCATCTGATTGGCTAACATTCACATTTCAACTTCCATGTTTTAATTTCAATGAATGCCTTCAAATTACATCTCATCTGAAAATCTTAAAAAGTCAAAACTGTCGTACATTTCACATCGTTTCTAGAACCCTAAATTGTGCAAGCTGTTTCATAGAAAGGTATAAGAGAATATCAGAGAAATACTGCATTAATTATATCTCTTGAATATACTATAATTTAAATGATTTTTTTCATATAAATAATAAATAAATTGACATAAATAAATACATAAATAAACTGCCGTGTATTAAAAGGGATTTATCAGTAATACAAATGTCCATGAGTTTAATATAAATTCAGCATGACAATGGTGTTGATTAAATACACTTTCAGGCGTATTATTTTTGGATTTGTAATAACTAGAAACTATACACTAATACATGAGCCCAAACAATGAGCTGCAGCACAAAGCAGACACTTAAGGCTGAAATACACGATAAATGACTTTTGCCCAGATTTACAATCAGGACAAGTTGACGCTAGTTGCCGAGAGTCAGTTATGATATGAGTTAACAGATTTCAAAGAAAAATCGCTTAGTGTATGATGGTCACAGGTTTTTTTTTTTTTTTATACTTCAGACTATGAGTTCTTCCACTTAAACTATTACAATGTCATCAAGTGTATGATGCCTAGTGTTTTAAAATCTGTTCAGATTTTGAAAGTCGCGCAGTGTATTCCAGCCTTTAGTAACAATAGTAGGCTAAACCTCTTTTGTTTTGTTTTGTTTCTTGTTATCCAAGCATTCACATGCACTTGTTTTAGACACACTTGTAAAAGATACTGGACATCTGTCAGAAACACCTGATGATATAAACTGAAGTGGACTTCACCAAAGCTCTCGCACACCTCTCAATCTGAGCAAAAAGCCACTGAGCAAAAGAAACCGTAAGAAACAGCTGACAAGTCCTTCACACAGGACAGACACAGATTTAAAAGAGGACTTTGGTGATGATACTGTATATGATGCCTTACTTTGATAATGGACTTTATGCTAAAGATGAACTGCGAAGTCAAACTTGAGAAATATTTAGATGCATTTTTGCTAAGTAAATTAAAGTTGTTTGTTAAAATGTTTCAGGCAAGTAAACAACCACAAAAAAACCTATCTAGGGCAGGTTTATACAATGTGGTAAGCTCATACTTGCTTTCAGTGAAGTTAAACAGGTCAAACACCTGAAAGACTCTGACAACATATAACAACAACTGATAAATGCAGGGATGCTAGAACAAATCATGTAGTGTTTAAACATTAAAACACAACTCCAATGTATGTTTTGATAAAAAAAAAAAAAAAAAAAATCCTTCAGGGAAAAACATACCTGTAGTAGAGGTGTTATAAAATTTCCCAGGATCCTCTGGCACTTTGTGAGCACTTCTCTCGGTGCTGAGAGGGAAAGGGGCCCTGCTGGGGGCCACGGCCTCTACGCTGGCAGGCTGGTTCACCCTGCTGTTGGGCTCCAGAGTTAGGCTGGCCTGGGATCCCCCTGTTGATGTCATCTTGGGTTTAGGCTGGGCTACGTTACGAGACGTGACTGGCCTGGATTCGTCATCACTGTCGAATCCGAACGGATCCTCTGAGCCATCACCGTCCGAGACCTTGGACCTCTTGGTCTGATCTGTCACCTCGGTCTTCAAACCAGGCCTCTTTGCTCCCACCTTGGCTTTGTAAGTCGTCTCACCCCATTTGGTGCTGAGCGTGGCTCTTTTATTGGACAAGACCTCGTCAAATTTTGAGGTCCCATCCCCTCCTCTTCGGCTGTATGTTTTTCCAAATCTAGATGTCATTGTGGCATCTGTCTCATATTCCCTGTGAATGATCATAAACGGTTACATGAATAATTTACTGGCTGTTTTGTAATCAAATGTTGACTATTAACAATTTGCCTCAAGTCTCATCTGTTCATAATGAATAAAACCAACATCATTCAGCATTCTACATGTGCGAACCTAAAAGATCTTGGGGCTACTCATTATAAAACAGATGTACTCATAAAATCATTCAAACCTGACAACTACTTGCATTTCTATGCTGATAAAGAGTAGGAAACAAGATTGCCAGAATTATTTCATAATATGACTTTTGCTAATCAATGCTGTAATGTGCTCAAAAACTGAGAGATTTAAAGAAATAGTTCACCAAAAAATGAATATATGCTGACAATTTACTCACCATCAGGCCATTCGAGATGTAGATGAGTTAATTTCTTCATTGGAACAGATTTGGAGAAATTTTGGATTACTTGCTCACCAATGGCTCCTCTGCAGTGAATGGGTGCCGTCAGAATGAGAATTTAAACTGATGATAATTAGGCTACATCAAAATAATTCACATGACTCCATATGATTAATTATTGCTCTGTGAAATTAAAAGCTATGTGTTTTTAATAAACAACTCCTTTTTAAGCCGTTTTTTTTTTTTCAATTAAGGCTTTTTAATTTAAACTGTCACCTCTGGCCAAAATACCAGTCCACAACGTTCCCTCCAGTGAAAAAGTCCATCCCCTGTTGTACCCCCTGCATTAAAATCCACCAACATATTTGTTTAAAACTGTTCTGGACTGTTTCACTTGTAAATACGCCTTAATCTGTACATATTTCTCTCCTGATTGAGCCAAGACAAGACTGAAGGCGGCAATATTATAGAGGACTTGTATTTTAGTCAGAAGCAATGGTTTAAATTTGCAAAATGATTTATGAATTTGTTCCTTACAAACACACAGCTCTTCACTTCATAAGACACTAATTGATGGACTGGAGTGATGAATTTATGTGGATTATTTTTGGTTTTGGGGATATTTTATCAGCTGTTTGGAATCTCATATTGACAGCACCCATTCACTGCAGAGGACCCATGATGATGAGCGAATGATCGTTACATTTCTCCAAATCTGTTCCAATGATGAAACAATCTCTTCTACATCTTGGGTGGCCTGAGTGCAAGTACAATTTTCAGCAAATTTTCATTTGCATTTTCAAGTTCCAAGATCCTGGCTACTATAACAGCAATAAAATAAACCATAAGCTACCACAGATTTTAGACGAAGGTTGTACACCTGTATTCCTTGAAGGAAATGCTATGGCACATTAATACAGCAATCATTAATAATCATGATATTACCACCATGATAATTTGAGGCCATCATTGGTTTGCAACCTAGCTAGTGCCAGCTAGACAAACCCAAAAAATACTAAACAAAATATATACTACAATTCCATTGGATACTTTCCGTACACAAAGCCATCACTAGTAATAAATTAAAAAGGTTTGAGCCCTACATACTAAACATGTTTAAAAGTCACTTTGTGCCCTACATATTAAAAACTAATCCGAAATAATGTGCTCAAACAAATCATAAGTTTAAGCCTTCATATATCAACAACAAATAATAAAAGGCAGTGCAAGTTCCAAGATCCTGACTACTATAAGAGCATTAACAAAAACATGGATTTTAGAGTTGAAGCACCAAGTAAATGCCAGTGAACATTAATACAGCAATCATTCAATACCAAGGTATTACCATCATAATAAATTTAGCCCTTTACTGGCTTGCAACTAGCTAGTGTCAGCTGAACAACCTACAATTGATGCTACAATTCCAATCGATATTATTGCAAACACAGCGATTATTTCCCTCAATAATCAGCAATAAACTAAGAATGCTAAAAGCTAGTATGATCACTAGCTAATGCTAATAATTGTACCTGTTCTCTTCTGTTTACCTTTTACTTTCCAACGTTCTTCCCTTCGCTAAACAAATAAGACATTAACACAACTTCTTTACGTTGATTAAAACAAAAGAGTGTCTGAAAACCATCTTAGCTGATAAAAACAACACAAATATGCTAACGGCTAATGGACTAGCAAGAGGATTAGCATGAAAAGGCTAATCAGGCAATGTAATGAAATGCACTCTTATATTCAGCATTAAAACTCATTCACTATTTGGTTCAAATGTATATTTTTAATCTACAGAAGAAATGAACCCACAGCAGGACCAAAGGAGGTTAAATACTCGCCTGGTTAATGAAGAGGGTGAATCCGGGCCTCTGAGCTCCACTAACACTATAAACAAACACTAAATACTGACAAGCACTGCTTCACGAGCTCAACCAACGCAGTTATACGTGTATCTGAGATATGAGTTTCGATAAAACGGAATATAAAGATTCACAAGGTTTCTATTTAAGTTTTCCTCATGTATTTCTCCCTCGATTGTTTCGGCTCTGAAACTCCAACGGCCTCCATTCGCGTTTCCCCTCCCTCCCGTTTTCGCGTCACGACAATCGCGTCGCGGCACAGGCGTAAAAATGTTGACCAATCATGGGCCGCGCTGCGCATACGTCAGACGATTTTCGAGGCGTGTAATTGGTCAGTCTTGGAAAGAGCCTTGAACTTGAACGCGATGGGCGTCACGTACTTCTTGCTGAACTATGGGAATTGTAGGCAGTTGTTGGTTTTATGTGAAGGAATTTACTGAAATAACGCTTAACAGACAACAATATATGTACACTTGCAAGAAGGCCATTTTCAAGTAGAATATTTGTTTAATACAAAAATGACTAGTAATTATTAATAAAATTGAAAGAAGAACAAAAATGCCAGTTTAGCATTGTCTACATTTTGGATCAAAAGTGAGTGTTTTCGTTTGGTTTATGCAGCATTTTATTTCTTCGGTTTGTTTTGGTCAGGAATATATGTGTCATCTGACAGGTCAAGTGACCCACATGTCTCCTAGCAACAGGACTTGTCAACAAGTAGGCATGTACCTTACGCCAAATTTCTGTAACTGTACACAGTACTTCCTGGTTTGTTAAGTGGCCTTTAGTGTTTATTTGTGATGTAGTGAGAAACAACGCTATACTCATTAAACGTTTTTAATCTTTTAACGTCTTAATAGTGTTTAAAACATGATGTGGACTGTCAGTCAGCGTCAGTAAAAGTATTTGGATTTAAAGAGAATGCACATTCAGTGGAGTCACTTATCCATTTACATTACGTTTACATTTAGTTATTTAGCAGACGCTTTTATCCAAAGCGACTTACAAAAGAGGACAATAGAAGCAATCAAAACCAACAAAAGAGCAACAACATGCAAGCATATGACAAGTCTCGGTTAGCCTAACGCAGTACACATAGCAAGGTTTTTTTTTGTTTGTTTTTTTTTCAAGGAAAACAAGTAGATAGAATAGAAAAAAGAAAGCTAGTGTTAGTTTTTAAAGAAAAAGTAGCAGTTAGAGAATAAATATGTAGTTGATAGAGGGTCAAGGGTGTGTGTGTTTTTTTTGTTTTTTTTTTAAAAGAAGACAGATAGATAAAATAGAATTAGAATAGAGAGTGATAGAGTTACAGGGTCAAATAAAGATAGAACAGATGTGTTTTTAGCCGTTTCTTGAAGATGGCTAAGGATTCAGCTGCTCGGATTGAGTTGGGCAGGTCATTCCACCAGGTGGGAACAGTGAATGAAAAAGTCTGTGAAAGTGATTTTGTGCCTTTTTGGGATGGCACAATAATGCGTCGTTCACTTGCAGAACGCAAGCTTCTAGAGGGCACATAGGTCTGAAGTACTGAATTTAGGTAAAGGGGTGCAGAGCCAGAGGTGGTTTTGTAGGCAAACATTAATGCCTTGAATTTTATGCGAGCAGCTATAGGTAGCCAGTGCAAATTGATGAACAGAGGTGTGACGTGCATTCTTTTCGGTTCATTAAAGATTAGTCTTGCAGCGGCATTTTGGATTAGTTGTAGAGGTTTGATGGAATTGGCTGGAAGACCTGCCAAGAGAGCATTGCAATAGTCAAGTCTGGACAGAACAAGAGCTTGAACAAGGAGTTGTGTTGCATGTTCCGAAAGAAAGGGCCTGATCTTCCTAATATTGTATAATGCAAATCTGCAGGACCGGGCAGTTTTAGCAATGTGGTCTGAGAAATTCAGCTTATCATCAATCACAACTCCAAGGTTTCTGGCTGTTTTTGAAGGAGTTATGGTTGATGAGTCTAACTGGAAGGTGAAATTGTGATGAAGTGATGGATTTGCTGAAACTACAAGCAGTTCTGTCTTAGCTAGGTTGAGCTGAAGGTGACGGTCCTTCATCCAGCAAGAAATGTCTGTTAGACAAGCTGAGATGCGATCAGCTATCGTCGGATCATCAGGATGGAATGAGAGGTAGAGTTGAGTGTCATCAGCATAGCAGTGATACGAAAAGCCATGTTTCTGAATGACAGAACCTAGTGATGTCATGTAGACAGAGAAGAGAAGTGGTCCAAGAACTGAGCCCTGAGGCACCCCAGTAGCTAGATGTTGCGACTTGGATACCTCACCTCTCCAAGATACCTTGATACTTATCCACCAGCAATATGCCATTCAGACCTCACACAAGGTGGGTTAATGCATACTTGTTGTTTGGAAACATTACGATTTGTTAAATGTTGTTAATAATGTCTCTAATGCTCACCAAGGGTGCATTTAGGCTATGTGCTAAAAATACAATAAAACAGCAATGTTGTGAAATAGTATTAGACATTAAAATAACTGTTTCTATTGTATAATATATATATATATTATATATATATATATATATATATATATATATATATATATGTGTGTGTGTGTGTGTGTGTGTGTGTATAGTAAAATATTTTTGAAATGAATTTTTTTATCCTGTGATGCAAAGCTGAACTGTCAGCATACTCCAGTCTTCATTGTCACATAATCCTGCAGAATTTATTATAATATGCTTATTTGCTGCTCAAGAAGCATGAATTAAGTTTTTTGAAAAGCTAAAAATGCTAAGTTTTGTGTGAGGGGTAGGTTAAAGGCTAGGGTAAGGACATAGAAAATACAGATTTTACAGTATAAAAATAATTATGCCTATGGAAAAATGCATTAAATTGATAAAAAAAAGACAGTAAAAACATTTATAAAGTTACAAGATTATATTTCAAACAAATGCTGTTCTTTTTCTGTTCATCAAAGAATGCTGTAGGGAAAAAAAGTTTTTGCAAAATAATAAACAGCAAAATTTTTTGACATTGATAATAATAAGAACCATTATTAATAACTCAGCACTTATTATAATTGAGCAGCAAATCAGCATAATAGAATGATTTCTGAAGGATCATGTGACACTAAAGACTGGAGTAATGATGCTAAAAATGTAGCTTTGCATCACAGGAATAAATTACATTTTAAAATATATTCAAATATATATATATATATATATATATATTTTTTTTTTTTTTTTTTTTTTTTTTTCAAAAAAAATATTTTTTTGAAGTTGTAAATAAAATAATAATTATTGGAGTGTGAGAAAATAGCCTATTATTTCTTTTTTTACTATTTCTATTTTACTTACTTTTTGAAGATTAATAGGCTACTTGTCATTTCATTGTAACTATGAAATTTACTTGCAATTTTTGACTAAAAACTGTTTTAAAGTCACTCACCATTTTTTTCAGTGTAAGTAAAATACTCTACAATGCACTTCATAGCTATAGTTCATTTCATATAGTAAAAGAGTTTGTGGTATTGTGTGTGTGTGTGTGTGTGTGTGTGTGTGTGTGTGTGTGTGTGTGTAAATCTTTATTAGGCTACTCATTCAGTACTTTTGTTTTTCAGGTTGATGTTTATAACCTCTCACAATTCACAACAAAACTCTTCAAGAAGTGTAAGTCTGAATCTCCTTCTCAACTCTGTATCAAGTATATTTATTTCTCTTTGGAATATTTAGTACATACTGTTATTCTATGCTTCTAACAGGTGTCGGCTCACTCACTATGTCAGCGCACACAAGCTGGGCACACTAACCGCTGGCAGGTGGCAGGTGCTTTAGGCAGTGACCTGTTGGGTCAGGCACAGGTTCAGAGGGCAGAGGAGTTTGGTGATAAATCAGCAGACAGAAAAATTAAGTCAGGTGAGATGTGCAATCAGCCTAAAAATGCAGCCTTTAATATTGAAACTATGGAAAAATTGTGTTGGACTCATGCACACATGAAAAATAAATGATCACTGTCCAACCATATAAAAACCTAGAGATAGTTTACCCAAAAATGAAAATTCTATCATTATTTACTCACGCTCAAGTTGTTCCAAACCTGAATGAATTTCTTTCAGCTGTTGAAAATAAAAGACGATATTTTGAAGAATGTTGGTAACCAAAGAGTTTATGGTAGCCATTGACTTCCATAGTGTGATTAAAAAAACAACAACAACAACAACATGGAAGTCAATGGCTACCATCACCTGTTTGGTTACCAACATTCTTCAAAACATTTTCTTTTGTGTTCAGCAGAGATAAGAAACTCTTACAGGTTTGAAATAAGTGGAGGATGTGTAAATAATGGCAGAATTATAATTTTTGGGTGAACTATCTGTACCACATGAAACCTTATATCACAATAAAATCATACATGCTAAATTAATATAACTTAACCCAAACCAAACCCTAATCCTAACCCTAACCAAATAGTAAGTACAAGTAGTTAATTAGCATAATATTACTCAGTACTTAAATGTACAATTACACTGTAACAAGGTAACCAACCATTTTCATTCTGAAATTGCTAGTAAATTACACAGTTAATTACAAAGAAACCGCAAGTAACACATTGAATTAAACATGAAATTTTGAAGAAAAAGTATTTACTTGTAAAAGATTGTAAAACATGCCTTTCAGAAAGGTGTTTAGATCTGGCAAAAACTTTCTTATATCAAAGAGTAACCAACTTGCATTAATGAGTTTTACCCATAATGCTGCTGCGCGTCTTCAGCATTGACTTTTGCCAGAATCCTGGGTTGACCGGGGGGATACGAGTGCCAGTCTGTGCCAACCCGCCGACCTGGTGTCACAAACCTGGCATCATTTTAGAGATAGGCACCTGTAGGTTTTGGCACAGGAGGGGTTTAAGAGGCATTGGCAGTTACGCACTTGAACGCCCTTTACCCAGTGAAACAATAAGAAAGACAGTATGGCTTTTGATTCCTATGCCAGGTTTCTGTGAGTCTTTTTAATTCGGAATAATCAGAATATTGTGATGAAATAGAGGTGCACATGCTGAGAGGCATCTGCTTGAACTGAATGCTTTTTATGACTGGAGTTATTGCTATAGCTTTCTAGATTGTTTTTACTTCAGAGACCATATAGGGATGAATATAGAGAAGTTAAGATACTTTCCACAAATAGGGAGCAAATTGCTGTCCTATTGCTTTGTTAAAGCAGTAAAGGTACAAACTCCATGTCTTTTGAGGAGATAACTATTGAATATTTTAGTCAAAGGGATAGTTCACCAAAAAATGAAAATTATAACTTTGTTTACAGACCGTCATGTCATTCCAAACCTGTATGACTC
>JAFVLL020023136.1:0-22510 GCA_021397915.2 Tor tambroides | reverse complement strand
GCCACGTATATCACCATCCACCATATGGTTAAAGTAGTCAAACCCAAACCAATCGCTGCGTGCCAATTTGTCACGGTGAAGCCAGACATGATTAAATAGTTCCGTGGATCGCTTGGAAGCTGAGAAAGTGTCTTTGACCGCTCAGATGGTCATCTTCTTCTGAGATTGAAGGTGGCGGTAACAGCTGCTGGATGCACCTTGTTTCATTTCGGTGTATATATATTGTTTATTTAATTTTTTCTGTAGCTGCAGGCACACAATGTTTTATCCATTTTTTTTTTTTTCTTGGAATGCTATAATGAAAACTTGTTGGTTTTGTGTTTGTCCTCAAAAAGTGAGTCACACATAGAATGTTCAAATAGAAGCTCACACCAAAAGATATCTTGAGCTTAAATTGATATAACTTGAAACAAATCTTGGTTTGAACTTTATTTTAGAGTGTTATTTCATTGTGCGCCGAAGCAGCAGCAGCAGCACTGAATTTGGCTGATGTTTTGTGACAGTAATAGATGTTTATGCACTGACAAGGTCCGTTCATCTAAATATGAAAACATTGTCAATTTCATTCAAATTTAGAGGACATCAAAGCTCAGTGCTAACATGCTTTTAGCCTGTGACCTTCACAGTTTGTGTGTATCATCTCCAAGCCTCCAGCTCATCCAATTTACTCTGACTGTCAAGAACATGATTAAAATGGCTCTTGGAGGACTGCAGACTAGGATGAGTTCAATCTATATTTGACATTATTTTTCATGCCAAAGATGCAAAACTCAAAAAGAATAAAAATCTATTAAAAATTCATCATAAAAAAGATGACTGTGAATTGTGCCTCAGCAGAAAGCCTTGAAAATGAATGCAGTCAGGCTAATCCTGTTGAATGAATTACACAGGATAATAATAAGGGAACCAGCATCGAGAATACTGTACGGCAATTTCCATTTGTCTTTTGTACCGCTTACAGATGGATTCCATTGTGCGACGTTCACATATTCGCCCATCCTGGTTTGTGGGGATCCAAATCAATAGGAAGTGCTAGACAGCAGACAGGGACTACAATATTTCCACCGACTTCTTCATCATTATTTCTCTGATTGCTACTTCAGCGCTTGGCCTGAGAATTCACAGATTCTCAGTAAGCGTATTGATTTATTTTTAATACTAGAGTAGGGCTGCGAGAATGGAGTTGATGAACTTCAGATAATGGTCTTTAGATCCTTGGCTTGAATGAAATAAGCTTTTTCTCTCTTTTATTTTCTGGGATTATATATGATAATATGCCATTTTCAGGCATACCCATAGTTAAAAGACGAACGTACAAGCTCATTCCAGACATATTGAATAGCATAAGGTGCATTTAAATCTTGGCAAGGTGCACATAAGCACCTCAGCATATCTTTAAAGTGATAATATTGCAATTTTCTAATAAAGCTCTGCCTGCGCTTCTTTTTTCATCTGTATCAATTTTCTAAAAGACCATTTAACCTCTGTTTGAAATCATGAGCTTTTTATTAGCCAATGGTCTTAGTGAATTCAAGTTTAGCTGACGAGCACAGGAATAGTTTGGTGTGTAATGTATGTCACCGTATGCTTTCAATTAATGAAGAAAATGCAAAGAGGAAAATGAAAGAACAGGATGTGATATTCAACCTAGACCTGAAGTGATAATTTGATGAGGAGTCTCACTGAGTAAATCATTTGCCGATCCACTCTCCACAAAAGTCGTGCTTCCGAAGAAATCATTTTTCATTATGTGCACTATAGTTACCTTAGATAATGATAAAATTAGTCAATCTCATGTTTACTTTTATTCAGAACCCTGCAGACTGTAAACATATGCATAATTTGTACATCACAGCCTGTTTTTATTGGAAATGTCCTTAAAGTGACCAGTGACTCATTTCTTTCTCTGAATTATGTTCAGCCCGAGTTAAACATATTCTTCTAAAGAGAGAGTGAACACAGACGCAATTTTCACACACTGGCTAGAGAAAGTGATCTTTTTCCAAGAAAATACTGCAATGTTACTGTGAAAAAAGGATGAACAACCCTTGAGCCTTTCAACTCAAAAACTTTCTATTATTAGAGGTGTTGGTGTTCCAGTGTGTCTTTTTCTTTCACTGTAGAAATCACATGTCAGAGACAATTTCTGTGCCATTGAAAAGAAAAGAAAAAACTTTGCATAATTAATCAGTGACAGCCCCATAAAAAGGCCAAATTAACTTAGGTGATTACGGGTACGTTTACAGAGTACACTGTGGTTCTTCTACTTTTAGTCCACAAAAAAACCCTTTTCTTCCAAACAATTTCAAGCATTTTGTGGCCATAGCAACAATCTCATTATTAACTCTCTATTGTTGCATGTTGACCCTGTGCAATCTCTTGCACTGTGTTTAGCCATGTAGTGGTACGGGCAATGCTTTGACAAGAAATAGTTTTATAATTCTGTGTTGTTCCAAAACAGAGTTTTACCATGACCTTAATTACTCGAGTTTCAGATTTGCAATACAGTCACTTAGCTGTAAACAAAACTTCTGCTCTATATCTACACCACAGAGGTTTAAAAGAATCGTTCACCCAAAAAAGAAAATTTGCAGAAACGCTTTGGAGAAATCACTTGCTCACAAATGCAATGAGAGTCCAAACAGCTGATAAAAACATCACAATAATCTACAAGTAATCCACATGTCTCCAGTCCAATTAACCTCTTGTAAAGTGACGTATTTGTTTAGAACTGTGTTGGACTTTAAACGGTGCTCGATCTGTGCATATTTCTCTTCTGATTCAGACAAGACAACTTTTGGTTACACTTTATTTTAAGGTGTCCTTGTTACTTTGTAATTATACATTTATTTAAGTGTTGAGTAATATTAATTAACTACATGTACTTACTATATGATTAGGGTTTACTTTTAGGGTTACTTGCATGCAATTATGCATGAGTAATTGGTATTATAATAGTAATGTAACATGTGTAACAAGGACACCTTAAAATAAAGTGTTCCCCAACTTTTTCACTGGAGAAAGCAGACTTGTTTTTTAACTTTAGAATGTTTTAATGGATTTGTTCATTGCAAACACAGCTTTTCACTTTTCAAAATGTTAATTGATGGACTAGTCGTGTGGATTACTTGTGGATTATTGAGATGTTTTTATCAGCTGTTTGGACTCTCATTCTGATGGCAGCCATTCACTGCAGAGGATCCTTTTTTTTTTTTTTCAATTTATTTATTTGATAGGGACAATGCATGTTAATGAACATTTGTAGTAATACAGAATGTAAACAGGCCGGAT
This sequence comes from Tor tambroides, assembly GCA_021397915.2. Taxonomy (NCBI): domain Eukaryota; kingdom Metazoa; phylum Chordata; class Actinopteri; order Cypriniformes; family Cyprinidae; genus Tor; species Tor tambroides. The sequence continues at coordinate 19,219 of JAFVLL020023136.1, read as the reverse complement.
TATAGCAGCATTGCTAATTTACATCCACAGTCCCTTACATCACTTGATCCATTGGTGAGCAAGTGATGTAATGCTACATTTCTCCAAATCTGTTCCGATGAAGAAACTCATCTACATCTTGATTAGCCTGAGGGTGAGTAAAAATCAGTTGTTTTGCATGCTTCAGACATTTTTGTATTCGGCTAAATAAATGTGACAGCCATACCAAGTGGGCTAGAACAAATGGTTTTCAATAAGCTCTTCCATTGAAGATTGCTTCAGACAACCCATGCACCACATGGTGGCACCGCAGCCGCCCTCCTTCTCCTCTGCCATTCATGTAAATACCGTCATCTTGAGGTCCTTTCATCAGGGCAGAGTGTTACATCAGTGTTGATGCACCCAAATCTACAGGATTTGATAGATAAGTAGGGATGCATCTGCTGACACTAAGTGCAGTGATTAAAGATTTACCTCTTGTCATCTGTGAGATACGGCCCCTAAAAAAGCCTCGCTTAACGTTTTAGACCAGATAAATAGATTTAGTGTGGCGGAGCTTAGAAGTTCAGCATATTATTGAAAACCAGTTTGCTGGATCACAGGGTAAATTGGGGAACATGCTTCATATCAGAGATTCCTGGGTGTCAAATAGGCTGTCTATAGGATTAACACTTGCTTCAGCAGATGTTCATTTCCAAAACATATGTCAGTGCTTAAGCCTGGTGTAAACAGAAGCTGTGGACTGGCTTTATCAGTTTTGGAACAGACTTCATATTTACAATGCCTTAAGCAGTTCAGTTGCACACGCTGGTCACAGCCAGTTGAAACATTGCCATCACCTGGACATAATGGAAAATTCAAACAATCAAAAGCAAATCCTAGAACAAAAACTGTGCATAATTTTAGATGAGACAAACGAAGGAGGAAATGGAAACTGGGGGAATGAACTCAAGGAGAAAGTGTTTGAATGAGAGGCATTTAGCTCAGCACCACAGGTAGCATTAAAGCATCTGCAGCTTAGAGGTGTTTTAATGTGTTCAGTGCCCATGGAGAGTCAGCGAATCTTCCATCTGTTTCTATAACAGTTTAAGGCCAGAGAGGGTAAATCATCTTCTCTCCTGACCATTCGCATCTGTTGCTCATATTCATTGTTGAATAGATACCACATCATAGGCATTCATCCTCAAGCAATGCTGGTGTCATCTTTTTAGTTCACCACTTTTGTAAACTAATTTACTTATTACTCTATTCATTTAGGAGCATGTCAGTTGTCGAGAACATAACCTAGCTTGTTGGAAAGGCGAATCTTAATGTGTCTGAATGAGAAAAAGTCATTAAATATTAATATATAAATATTAAATATTCATAACACTTTACAGTGAGGTTCAATTTGTTAACATTATGTAAGGCAGGGATTCACAATTTTTTTTTGCCAGAAGAACCCAATTTGACCTAAAATATTTACTTGAAATAACATTGAGATTTTACGTTAATATTTCAATAATTTATTAAAACGTGCTTGTTCACAGTTCTCTAATATTGGTTAATGAAAATCTGAAGGGTTTTTTTTTTTATTACTTTTAAATAATTGAATTATATTTGAAGAGTTCAGATGCAAAAAGCCTCTAAGTACATCTGATGCTTTTCTTTAAAATGAGTATTTCTTTCTGGCTGCCATGTATAGTTTTCTATGTAAATACTGGTACTTCTGAATGGGTTGAGGCTGGGATTTAGCGCATTTGAAGTGAAAGTACTTGATGAACATATACTATGTGTGGAGAGCATTCACTCAGTATTATCTCATTTTTGACCAAGATGGCTTTTAGAGGCTTTTGCATTGGAACTCTTCATTTTTTAATTAATTACTAGCTTTTCATCATCTCACGAACACCTTGTAGTTCCCTTTACAATTAGAGTTTTGTTCTAGAAATATGTTTAGACTTTTTCTGTATTTTTTACAAAATTGTTGTGGCTGTACTGGCAACCACAGTGGCCAAAAATATTTTGTAATACATAAAAGAATTTTATTTTAATTGTATTATTTTGGAAGACATAAGCTAATTTTATTTTAATTGTATTATTATGTAATTTTAATGAATTATACCTTATTGGAAAGTTTATTTATTTTTTTGTAATTATTATTTATTTAAATTTAATTTATTTTTTGAATTGGCAAATAATCATATAAGAGAGAATAAAGGAGCCCATATTTGCCAGTTTGTGGATTTGTGTCATTATATTGTGATTATAGAGTACAGTACTTCCATTATGTTGCAGGAAAAGGTGTTTATCTGTGTTAACTGTCTGTAGCAGTAATTTGTCCATATGTTTTAGCTATCTTCTCAAATCAGAAGCAACCACCATGGTGGTCTATTACAGCATGTAAACATAATGGTTCTCCCTCTCTCACGAAATACTGAGAGTGATTAGCTGAAATAGAACTCTGAATGGACTGATACGAGGCTAATTATGCACCTACTCAGGGTGCCTGTGTCCAAGACTAATGTAGTGTGTTATGTAAATTAGGTTAGGAAGTTACATAAGGGCAATCAAATAGCAAAGCCATCAAATAAATGAGTTCTCAAGGACTTGGCAGCACCTCAGCCCAGCATTGTCTACCCCACTTGATGAATTGGAATAAAATATGACAAATCAGAATTTGGGACTGTGTGAAACAGCACAGTCTGTCCATTTGCAAAACTGTATTTCATGCATTTTTCCCATTCTTTTATTAATACAGAGTTGTTAAATTCTTTCAATAATACAGACTTGCTATGCTCGTGTCCTAACCAGATGTGGCATGACATGCAATAAAAGTCACCTTTTACATGTTAATATGAGTTTTTGTTTTAAACGGGGGTTCATAAAGATGTGCAGCCACCAAACTCATTCATTTTCAATAGAGGACATAATTTCTAGTGAGAACGGCGACTCTCACTGAAAGTGACAGACAGTGGAGCTCGCATGATCCATCTCCTGCAAGATGCTGCAGTCGAGTGCAAGACAGAGGAGAAGTTCATTTCACTATTCTGTATGATCCGTCTCTTCCCACATGCAGAGAGATAATGGTGCATGGAAAACCGTGTGGGAAATTGTCAGCATCCTGGGTGAGTTTCATTCAAGCGCTGATAATTGTTCACCTAGTTCAAGCTATGATGCATTATGCACTTCTGCAATTTATATACAAAAGTTTTTCCTTGCAGAATGTTCATTTTTAGCAGCATGAAAATGGAATACTTTTCAAAATAGAATGACATCTAATTTTTTTTTTTACCGACAATGCATCTGACTAGCGGCCAACTATACTGTGACCAGGGTTGTATTTAGTAGCACATCGTGCTATAGCCCTGCCCACCAAGAAATCTTATTGGTCCAAAATTGCCACTTCACAATAAATACCGCCCGATTGCCTATGATTGCATCAGGTCACAAAGCAGTTGCACGTTCATCTTAGACAGACAAATGGCTTCTACCTGGAATCTTATCGCATCCTTCTTATCGAAGCAGTATGAGAAATCATAAGAGAAAATGTAAAATTTATCCAAAACATACACATTCTCTTTGTCGGTGATATACAAAGCGACTGTCATGCAGAATGTCCCCATACCTCAATACGTTTTAAATGAGGCTGGTAAATTAAACTTCACTCTTCCAAACAACAAAAATGACTTTTACACCTTTGCAAGCTATTCTGGTTGCATTGATAACAAGAAAACAAATTTAATTCACTTCATTTCAGGCAAACTGACGTCCATTCTTCCCTCACTTCACTTTGACTGACATCCACACAATAAATGTAAATAAGTCAGTTCTATAAATATGTCCATCATTTTTTTATATAGATGAATGATGATGAATCAGAGCATGCACTCAAACCTGGTGTTACTGCCAAGGCAGAGAATTATTAGGCTTGCTATAATACAAAAGATACTCGGTTGGATGCAGTGCAGGTGAATACATTATATTGCTTTTTGAAGAGTATTATACACCCAGTGCTATGCAAATTATGTTTGTTATACATGATTTGTTTTCTATCCCTCGTTTCATTTTATCCCTCTGCACAGACACAAAGTTGATTGCTGCATCATTTCATTGAACGGTGAGAAGATCTATTTTGTTTGTGACAGAAAATATCAGAATTTGATGCAATTACTAACAGTTTGAGATTTCTGCATGCACAAAAATGACTGAGAGAAAGAAGAATATTTAATTTAAGCAATAGTCCTGTCAGGAGTGTCTCAAACTGCAAAGTGCAGCCCTCAATTTGGCTCTGGGTAACTCACTTTAAAAGACTCAATTACGAAATCCACTGCAGTCAGCAAAATGAAAATGAAGATCAAAGATCTTCTTAGCATCGCAATCTCACCTAAGAAAATTTATTACAAAAGGCTAGGCAACGGTTGTGGTTTAATGATCAGCCAGTTGCCCTTATTATGCAGAATATTTTAGAAATAATACATCAGCCACAATTTTTGCGATATCAGTACACAGAATTGTCTGCAACGTCTTTATAGAATTAAGTTGTTGTTTTTTCCTGGTTGACTTCACTAACATGAAAATTAGCTGGTGAGCAACCTGATGAACCGTTGACAAGTCTTAACCTCTTCTGCAATAAGATAATGTAAACATAGTATGTTTCAGTCTTTAAGTGCACAATGTAATCAAATAGTGCTTTATCTGCCATCTGAGATCCAATACCTGTGTAGTTCAATACTTCAAAGTTCAAAACCAACTAATGCATACAGCATGTTTGGTTTTATACCATTTCATAAAAATTTGAGGCCTGGTCACGAATTCAGTGCCCAATTCTTCTTCTTCTTCTTTTTAATGACTTTATATTCAAGTGCTTCTAAAACATCTGTTGCGATATTTTCACGTCCGCATGGCGATTTCTCAAATAGCTTTTAATCTTACCATCCCTGCATTCTTATTCCCATCTCGCAGCGTCAGATTTCAATAGCTTCATACTGTAAACAGCAGCTTTCATTCATGTTGAGGTCATGATTGCTTTCACAATGATGGTGATGATGACTTGAGATCAAGGGCAGGGACTTCAGCTATCTTTTGTGTACAGATGTGATTGAATTATTTGGACCAATTGTTCACTGAAGAACAGGTTAAAACTCAGGAAACTGCTTTTAAAACGGGTTGATCTAGGTTTGAAGTCAAAAGTAAAAATATTTGAATTTGAAATTCTTTCACAAGTCTTTGTGTTTGTTGTATTTAGAGACATTTAGAGATATTTCAAAAGAAGATGCCCTTTTCACACGGGTCTGGAGAATGTTTTATTTAAAGGACTGCAGATTACTTTGTTCTTGAGTAGAAATGCACATGAGCACACACAGCTTAGGAAAACTCATAGTGTTCGGTTTTATTACCATATCGCGATTATTATGCTTTGTACGTCTACATCAAATACTTCTTTATTTAAAATGGCCTTTTCCATTTTCATTCACAATGCTGCACAGAGATAGAGAGGACGGGAAATGTTGCAAACTGTATTCAAACATACTACTTGCATGAGTTTGCAAATGGCAAAGTCATAACTTTTGTCATAAACAAAATAAAGCTGTTTTAAAAATAATATCTTTTGGTATGTTATAACTGGTTCTAAATCCTGTTTGTTTTGTTCATGCAGGTGTTAATTCTAAAGCCTCCTGTGGTGTATTTGTGACTTCCTTAATACACCGTAAGTAAGGTAAGACGCCAGCCACTGTGATTTACACCACAGATGTTCTTAACACACATCAGATCATCAGGGCTTTACAGCTAACCTGATAAAAGAAGAGTGGGTTACATTTTGTTTTAAGGTGTCCTTGTTACAGTGTAATTTAGTACACTTAAGTACTGAGTAATATTAAGTAAGTACATGTACTTACTATATGGTTAGGGTTAGGCTTATGGTTACTTGCATGTAATTATGCATAATTAAGTGTTATTATAATAGTAAGTACATGTAACGTGTAACAAGGACACCTTAAAATAAAGTGTTGCCGAAGAGTGTTTTCATGAACTTTTTTCATAGTTTCTTGTAGGCTCAATTTGTGTTAGTTTTAAAAGGTGCTGATACGATGTTATTTTCTCTCTGTATGCCAAGTTGAAATGTGTTTTCCCCCCTTCTTCTTAATAAGGATGTACTTTTTAAGAAAGAACGGCTCAATAAACCTTAAAGATCCTTTGGCACAATTGTCTGATAAAACATGAAAATGAAATGAATTTCTGAACAAAGAGTTTGAAATCATAAGCAGCCTGGCTTAAGTTAGAGTAAATTCCGCAGTCCACATGTCACATGTTTCAGTAAGCTGATCAATATAGTCAGCAAGTTATCGATGATTTCCATGTGCATAATCAGATATATTCATAAAGTTAAAGTGTGCCACTAACGTCACCAAGCAGAACTATACATAAAAATTAATGAAACAATATTTATGTAGTTGTCACAACAATTTCTGTCTATTTAGCTAGAAAAAAACATTTTATAATGGTAACATTTTAGTATAAGGACCAATTTCATTATTAACTAGCATGCCTATTATTAACATACTAGCTGTTTATTAATACTTATAAAGCAGGTATTCTGCATGAACATATTCTACATCCCTAATCCTACCTAAGCTTAACAACTACCTTACTTATTAATACGTACTTGTTAATAAGCAGCAAATGAGTTTATTGAGGCAATATTTAGATACACCTTAATGTCATTTTTTACATATATTTCAGAAAAAACTTGTCCTCATCTTAGATGTTTTTCTCAGAAATATTTCAGTTTCAAGAACATGTCATCACAAAAGTCGCTCCTCTTTCCCAGCTACATATTTACTTTCTTAAAATAGTGAACAGTATTTTGTCACTAATAGCAATGCCTTGCAATTCTTGGATATCAAAATATAACTCTCTCTCTTTCCCTGACAGTTGTGCCTATTTGACACTTACAAATAAGTAAAGCCTGAAGCTCGAGTCAAACCATTTAAGACTGTTAAGTGCAGCCTAAGCCAGTTAATTAGAGACTATTTTAGGAGCTATGCTAATATTCAGATATTACTATATGAGGGAAACTTATTAACAGCTTTTTTGCGCTGAAGGTGTTGCAGTAGTTTTGGTAACTCCAAATGTTCATTCGTCATCAGCGGAAAACTATCAGTAGCATTTCTCACCGTTTAAGATACATTTACATGTGAAATTGCCTTTTCACAATGATTCTAATATGAGTCTTTACCAGAGGAGTAATTATGTAAATTGAAGTAATTAGGAGGATATTTTCTGCTCTAAAAAAAGTTAAAACTTGTATTAGACATTCAGCAGCATTGATAGAAGCCCAATGGGAATTCCTACCATGTGAAGCAGAAGAAATCTGCATGTTTAACTGACATCTACACAGCCCAAGGATATGGCAACCTTGGCAAAGAGTCCATTTGCCAGGATAGAGAGAGACTTGTGAAAGTCAAACACCTACTTATGAGACGAAGGTGTGTGCCAGCTGACATGAAAAATCTGGTGCCTGGCCTAAGGGCAGGGTGGGGTGTTGATAGTGAAGGCAGTGAGAGTTTGGATTTCTTCCTGGATCCCGCAGCGCTCGGCATGAGAAGCCATAACTACAAGGGCTTGGACATTCACTGTGACCTCTGGACACTGGTCATGTAGAAAAGACATATTTAATATTTAGACTCTCATCAGTGTGGTACAGCATGCAGAATATGACTGCTAATTCAAAGACTTCAAATACTTCTTTTCATTAACAAAGATAAATCCAGTGCAAATCATTGTTAAAACCCCATGCAGAAACATTATGAAAAATGTTTATAACTGAAAATGTTATTTTATATTTTTATTTAATGCATATATGTTAAAAAAAATTATTTTGTTTAAACCTTCAAACAGCCAAACGTACTTCAAGGGCAAGAAAATACATTTCCAAGCTTTTGGATGAATGAAAAAAAGGGACAATATGGATCTATATATAAAACATTAAATACAATATTTAATGATGTTTGCCTTATGGGTCTGATTATATGTTCACTTTTGTCTATTTGTGTTATAATAACTATGGAGATCAGTTTAAAAATATAAAATTATTTTTAATTTGTTAGTGTTATGGCCAAACCTTATTAATCTTAAAATAAAGGTGCTATCTGCATAGAAGCTGGGAACGCGCTGTCCTAATAGTTAGGCAGTGTGAAGTTCTCTGGGCATAAAGTAGTAAGTCAAGAGGCAGGTGAGATAAAACTCAATAAAGTCATTATTCTATTTTGAACTACATCCCTAATTAAAACGACCAAATTACCCCTCTACTCATTCTCAGGTGACATTAAATTAAGGATGCATTGCAGTAAAAGTTAATACTCTTTTTAAAAAAAGAGATTTTAATGCTCAGCTGCCTGCATTAAAATGATTTAATGAATAATTCAGTTTCTGAGCTAATCTAGCAATGAGAATACATTACAATTGACCCATAGCCTCTATACTGTATTTTGTGTTTTTACAAATACAATTAACACTCCTATTGATTTGCAATGGCATCTGCCTTATATTAAGGCACATTTGGGAAAAAAACATGTCAGTTGGATTTAGTGAAACATTTAAAGTAAAATAGTTTGTGATTGCACTCTGAGGGCCCTTGGAGATAAAATGTCAAGGCTGTTATTTTCTTTCCATTGTATGTGATAGACCACCTTTGCAAACCTCTATGAAAGTGAAAGAGAGTTGCTATCCAGATTGCAGCAGTGCACTTTCACACAATAACAAAGACTTAGGAAGCGGGAGAAAACGGTTTTGCATTATGGCTGCCTAGATAATTTCTGAGATCTGCTTTTTCTGGTGCTCTGAATGGCATTAATATTTAATCACATTATGAATTGGGAAAAGGAATACAATTACCAAAGTAAATACACCTGTCCCACCATGCAAGAAATTGCAAAAATCCCACAGCGCACAGCTTTCTTCCCCGAAGGTAAGGAGCGGGAGACGATTGCGCTAACTTTGAGATTTGCAACACTGTAATCCTTGACTCTATTTATTCGTTTTCCAGCATGCCGGTTCAAAGGTTCTCCACTGAGACTGAATCAGTGTTATCCCTCAAATATTTATTGACTCACTTTGCTTGCTCTAAGAAATCTAATACAATTAGCAGACCTTGGGGCCAGACTGTACCTGTACTCATCTGTCAAACCTACGTTTCGTCTTAAGTATCAAGGAATCTAATTGAAAAACATGATTCATAGAACTCTGTTAATAACATCATTGTGCTTTAATGCCAATTAGACTTTAATGGCAATTAATTCCATTAAAAAAGACCCTGTCTCCATCTGAATGCCTTTATTTATTAGGTTAGTGAAAGATGCTTGTTAATCTTGCTTTGTCATTGCTCTCATCTGAAGTAAAATTGTAATATTCAACCTTGTGTGTGCTAAATTGGGCAACCGAAAATACATTTTATCATTTTCTATCACTGCTTGCAAGATTCATGATCATAAGAGATTGAAATATGCTTATTTTCCTCTCCTGCATACAGTAGAGGAACACAGCAAAATGTATTCAGTGGTTAATAGGTTCACTTTTGTTGGCCAGAGATGAGCTTTTCATCCTCCTTTCCTTGCCCTTCATCACACAACCAGGTGAAATCAGCCAAGTCTTTTAGAAACAGCAGGCTCTCGTAGTGGTCTCCATTGGCAGTGCGTGTGGGTGTCTTTTGTGAATCTTTGACAGAAGCAGCATTGGCAATAGAAAACAGAAGATGAGAAGAGGAGGCTCTTGTGCTACATGTAGTTGAGTAGGAGAGCAAATGAAACTCCCTTTACAATCAGACATGAAAAATGACGATTCAATTTTAAGTAAACAGTTTTGTTTTGTTTTTCATGGAGAAAAATCTGAAATTAACAGAGTTCGGAAAGGGACTTAAGTTAGCATATTTTACTACTTTCACGAGAAGAATAATAATGTCTGGCATCGACAAACATGTGTTTGCAGATGGCAAGTAGCTGATGATTTCTCAGAAACAGCGTGGTTGTGTCTGTGTTCCCATTAATTAACTACACAAGCTTGCGGTTCACATAACAGTGAAACACCAGTGGTAAGCTTGATAAATCTGAAAAATATTATTAATGTGCATTAAGGTGAAATCCTTGGTGAAAAGAAAGTGTTAGGTTCACAGTTGTTCCTTATTTGTCTGATTTGAAATGACAAATAAGTGAATCACCCTTTTTCTTTGTAGTCAGAAAAATTGGTACATCACCCTACTGTATCTCCTTGATTCCATCTTCTGTACTGGCTGAGTGTTTCACATTGTTTTCTTTGGCCTTCCAATGTCATTCCAGTTCTCCGAAGTTTTGTTTATGTTTTATTTTTATGGCTCAGAAAGCCTTCCTCTGCTGTCCTGAGTGCTGCTGGGTTGGAATGTCTCTCGATGGGAGCTCCACACTTCTGTTGAAACAGATTTACAGATGAGTTATGCAAAATGAAAATGCCAGTGTGACTGTAAAGATTTAGTCAAGTTGGTTGCAAAAAACCTGGGTGACACTGGCTGTTCAAATATTAGGCTAAAACACTAGTTTCTCGCCATTTTATTGACTGAGCACCATACAGAGTCCTTCAGTATTTCTTGTAATTTCCAGCATGTACCACTGCAAGCTTTCACATTCAACTTTGTGAGATGGCCTTGTAAAATATTCAAGTAAAAGAAATATTAAGTACTCATCATGTCTTATTTTTCAAGTCAGGGTCAAATTTCTCCAAACATCTTGGGTCAAACTTGAAATAATATAAGGTATGCAAGCACCTCAAATCTTGGCTCACATCTTAAGGTCAACTGTGATTTCTGCCTTTGCTGTAAGGGAAGTGTTATGACAGAAGCTATGGGTTATAAATATCGTAGCTTTTATCCATTATCCACAGACTCCAAGTGCAGACCTCAGAGACACAGCTCAATAAAAGAACTGCTATCAAACTGCACAAAAGTTTTTCCACACAGATTTTTAGTCAACATTCATGTCATGAAAAACTTAATGCGTTTGATACTTGTGCTTACATTTGATAAGTACACTGTTTTAGAATGAATTATTAAATATGGTTTCAAATTCAGAATGTGGGTTTGCAAAGTTGATTCCAAAGTTGCTTGCTACGAAAAGCAGAGTGCACTGTCCTGCCGAGCTTAACTCTTTTTTGTAAACCTGAAACCCTCATAGACATTTCCAGATGTGATTGTGTTGCCTACTAATATGGTCAAGTAGGTATAGCTGAATAAGAGTAACTTTAGGCTGTAAATGACTAAATGTTGTGCCACCAAGAAAGAAAAAACATGGAAATAATCTAATAATGCTCACATCAGTATAACCTCCATTCATAGATGAATGTGAGAACATCTGCTTTATGTACAAAAAGAACCACAGTAGTTAAAGTTATTCCATCCCATCTGAAGGAGGAAACCTCCCTCTTGATCAGGTTCCCAAATTACCAGTGGAAAGAAAGTTTGGCTCTTTGGATTCCAGTGAGAGGGACTTCTGGGTGGAAGAAGGTTTCCAGAGAAGATTAGCTTCACTCCAGCTACAATTATGGAGAGTAACCCTTACTTCAGCAGTCAACAAGTGCTTTGCAAAGATGTGAGTATTTTTATGTGATTCAAAATTAGAAAGTTAAAACTCAGAAATCTAAATGAGGGGGGAGAAAAGTCTCAAAGAAAATCAATATTCAGGTGGAATGATGATTCTCTCTGTAATGTATAAATATAAAATAATTAACTAAATTATATTTTCTTCTTTTTAAAATGCTTAAAAGGTTCAGTACAGAGGATTTGATAAGTGGAAGATCTCAGATTGATTTTTAATTTGTGTTAAATTGCTCTTTTCAAAGGTTGTGATATGTGAATGTCAGGTAGGGTAAAATGTTAATTATTTCAGACTGCAAGCTTTTTGAGGGTTTAGTTTTCTTGCACTCTGTGCCTTTTCTCCAGCTGAGCGTCGCACTGCATGGCTGTATGGCTAGACATTTACTACTGTGCAAATTATTCCACATGATTTACAATTAAGTAATCAAGATCATTTTCTCAGAATTGTATACACAATCATGTGTCTGCTCTGCTGAAAAACAAGTGAGTGGATTTCTTTTCAAAAATAATGTAACAACACAGAATTAGTAATATACCCTTTTAGACTAGCATGGAGCCGGTGATGATAAATATAGATTTGAGCAATTGTACAACAGTGTGCAATTTCTTTTAAGGAGAAAGGTCTCCATTGCCATCAATGATGTGAAATAACAGACATTACAGGGGAATTCTTCCCGATTTATCCATTCAGATGAAAATTGTCATAGGACAACCATCTACAGCGTCTGTTATCTTCCTTTTCTCTTATTCCCTCTCTCCCGCCACCTCTCTTTCAACATTTTTTCCTTTCTTCTCTCATCTCTCCGTCTCCTTTCTCGCACCCTCCCTCCAACTCTACCTTTCTCTTTCTCCTCTTCGCCCTTCCTCACTCTCTCTCATCAGCAGGGGGCCCTCGGCTCCCTTCATCACTGTAGACTCAATCCCGCAACAGCAGAATTGCCTCGCTGATTCTTAACCTTAAACCGGTTTAATACTGTTTTGCTGGCAGCCGTCGGTATATTTTCAGAGCCATTTGTATTCCGAGCAGATGGAACGTTGTCCTCCAGTCAAGTTTCCACTGCTTATGCAACCTCTGGATTTCAGCTCCATCTCTATTCACATTTTTGCTTCATGCAGGGGGAAATTCTTCTTTAGAGGAATTTCAGGCTTCTCTAATTGTTTGTCCTCCTGTTTCCCGTCATGTGTAGAGAGAGAATTTCTCTTCAGTGTTTTAACAGGGGTCATGACAAACTCGTGTGAAACCTCTTATTCAGCGCATTTATGTGTGTGCATACTTTCAAGAATATATAAATATATATATATAAATATATATATATATATATATATTATATATATATATATATATATATATATATATATTGTTCAGAAAAAATATCTTCAATGACATTGTCTGATTCCTGTGTCTTAAACTGTAAGATACTGTAAAGTACAATCGCAGGAGTCACCACCTTGGGCGACATTAGGGGTGGGCTTCTGGGACTTAAGCCCCGAATGTTTTTTTTTTTTCACCTTGTCACAATTTTTGCCACAAATAAAATTATTCAGAGCTGCAGGCTGCTCTATAAATCAGACGTGGTCTTGCAAGTCATATTTTGACTATTTTGCATAAAGTCTGCTGTATTTTGTTATTTATTCTGTCACAAAGTGAAAGAAATGATGGCGCCGCTTTCCGTTCTACAGACCACACCAAAGTAATCAGAAAAAAAAAAAAACGCACTGACTTTGGTCCAGCCAGATATCTTGGCAAAGTAGAAAATATTTTAAAGACATAACTCTGAAAATGGAGCAGAACATACAGTGCTTAAGGATATTTTGGATATTTGGATACTTCTGATATTTTTATATCAGAAGTGCTAATATTAATAATAGCCTGCTAACGTGTAAACAACACTTGCCGACTCAAAAGGCTAATGTGCTTCGAACCATAGAAGAAAAACCACATTTTAAAGGACAGTACATATTAGTGTTAAATATGAAACCTCAATAGGTTAGTGTGACCTTTTTAGTTTTATATTTAAAGATTTATTTAATTTAAATGACACCTCACAGCAACATTTCAACATTATTATTATAATAAAGTGCATTATTCAATATTTCATCAAGCACGAAACCATACGCATTCATAGAGGCCTGGGCTATAAGCTCTAAATATCCAGCGCCCCTGGTCACCGCTGCTATTTCTGTTCTTTAAGCTTCTGTTTCGGCAAGAGACGTTGGCTAATTGAAGCTTGTTCCTCCATATTTCATAATTCTGATTGGCCATGTCCTGAGAGATAGTGGAGCACACCACTGTGAATAGTAAGCTTTTAGACTCTTCCTCCTGGAACTCAGCCGGAACAAAAGCCTCTCTTTATTAATTTGCGGCCATAAGCTCCGGGAATTTGTCAGACAGGCGAACTTTTAATTTGGGACAATTTTAATAAATGTGACCTTTTGTTCTGATCTCGGAAGAATTCAAATTGCCTATGTGATTATTTCTTTCTTAGTTGAGCATTGTGGTGCATAATATATTCAATGTGTGAAACCTTTACATGAAATCACACCATATAAAGGTTCAAATGTACGATAACGTGACTGGTTTTTATAGGTTGAGCTGGGGAAAGAGAAGGAAAGAAAGGCCAGGTATCGTGCTTACCAGTGTGCCGCCATCATCCTGACTGTGGTATTCCTGATATTGGCCCTTTCTATCTTCAGTTTGAGATATATATGGAGTCCAAACCCTGGGAAGGTAAGAGAAATCCAAACATATTGTGGAGACCAAGAGATATTATTGAGCATGGTGCATGGCTGTGGATTAATTAGGAAATGATTAGAATAACAATCGTGGAATGGAAATGAAAGACACAGAAACATCTGCAGTCACTGTTTAGTATTCTTGGAACTGACTGAATCCAATCTTGATTTCCTTGGCATAAACAATAACATCACAGAGTTGGAGAAAACAGCAGAATGAATAGATAAATACATAGTACGTTTCTTTTTATATAATAAGATTGCTATAATAACCAGAACTGCAAAACATAGATATTATTCATTAAAGTTCCTCAGTTCTTGTTGATACCCAGAAACGGACAGCGTGTAAGTAATTGCCAATACCGGGGAGTCAACAAGCAAGCAAACCTCATGCTTCGGTATACTACGTTATGCATAAATTCTTCCAGAGGATGTAACTCGTTTAACAGCCAATTCTTTTAACGCATTTGCTGAAGCTCCGGTCTAATTTCTGCATCAGATATTTCACGCTCCTGCTTGAGGAGTCATCACTTTGAGCTGCAGAAGCAGTGAAGATTCTCACAGGGCATGTAATGGGCTTAATGACACTGGAAGTCTGGGCTGTGGAGATCGAGAGCGAGCACTCACACTCTCTAACTGCTGCGGTCGGCTAACTTAAGGCCTGTGTAGTCGCTGATATCCAGCAACGAGCAGTATAATGGTGCTTTAAAACACAATGATAGGTCCAACTGTTAGGGGGTCTCCTCTCAGCAGCAGTCAGGGGGAAATATTAGGCAAGCAATGAGTGTGTATGTGTGTGTGTTTTACACACACAGTATGCCTCAAGTGCTGACATCAACAATGAAACCTGAATGTGCAACTATTGCAGCTCCGGGCAACACAATTCTGTAGCTTAGATATGAATATTTCAAATCAACACTGCATATTTCATAAGCCCCGCCTCCCCTTATTTAGACTTGATGAAATATGAAATGTTTCTCGTTTTCCTTATTTTGCTAGGTAAGACATCATCAATTATTCCCATGCTTTTAAAAGATACAGCTCCTGACAAACTAATTAGAAGTCAATACATCAATAGAGCAGGAGATTGTCTTTGCCAGTCCCTCCATGCGGCAGCAGGGAGAGGCAAAGCGGTCTCCCGTGTCTAGCTTTGCATAAACTGCTGTGGAAAGGTAATTTACTCACCATATTGTATTTCAATATGACATAGTAACCACTTGGGAACTTCTTTTAATTACTTACAAACATATGTTGTTACAGAAGCCCAGGGAAGATAAAGAGTTAGCCATCATTCTTTACGCCACTTTGTGTTTAAGATGGGCGTGTGTGCGTCTGACTGTGCGACTGCGTGTTATCCAATGACGCCATCATGTTTACCGTGTCCTAATTATTGTTCTATTGGTTCCTGTGGGATTAGATACCTGTCATATCACCTAATATAGCCGAATTTAAAGCAAATGCCTTTAAAATGAGACACGTCGTAGCACTGCTGCACTTTATCCAAAAACATCTGCTGCGGTAAGCTGATGTCATCTATTTTTCTGACCTTTCTGAATGCTCGTTGTCTCTTAAGGAACCGTGGTTGACAGACGCATGTGCAGCACCCAAGCCGTGTTCTTTCAGGCTACCTTATCAGGCCCGAACCACCGGTGTCTGTCATATTGACCGCGGTGTCAGCGAACACCTCGAATAGATCACACGAACAGCGACGGAGAGGTGCTGTGAAATTGCTTAGATACCGTCTGTCAGGCTCGAGAAGCGCCCCCATTATTCAAGCTGAAATTACTTGGCTCACCTTGTTGCTATGTTGTGTTGCAAGGCAGCCTCGCAAATGTGCCCCCAACTGGCTCTTAAGGACTTCTGTGTCCTGATGTGTATCTTAATGAACTGATTGCACCTGCTCTCCAGTAATAGTGGCAGGTGCCGGGCAGAACAGCCCCCACGAGACAGGTTTGTTTACCTGCCGTGGGGGGGGGGGGGGGGGGGGGGGGGGGGGTCGTGTCGGTCTCTTTGCAGGAAAGATGGATAGACTCCAGGAAGGCATGATGGCGGCACTGTTTGCTCTCAGAAAGAGGTCTTAAAATAGGCCAAACCTTTGTTTGCCCCTTCTCTCTCTAAGTGTTGAAAATCCTCAGGTCTTCAGATCTTGAGGGAAAATAATTAAAGTAATGAAGCAGACCGGCCAATCCGAGCAGCTGCTTTTGGAAGCCCCTCCAGACGGGTGGTGCTTTCGGGTCTGCAATCTTCTTTTTATTTCACTCATCAGACTCATTTATTCACTTATGAGCTCGTGTTTTTACCGAGCTGATGCAATAGTCTCTGACCTCCACCTGGCTGAAACAAACTGCTCCCTTGTAAAGCAGAGGTAGGGGAACATGACACATCCTCTCTACCCAGTCAGGGGCTCTCAGGTGGATTGTGAACACCTGTAGAAGTGTTTTATATGTTTTCACACGCTCTGCAGGATTCCTGTTAAGTATTATGAACAGAAAAATGAGAGCCTGTGCAAAGGTAATAAGTCTGTAGCCGTTTTTTGATGGTTCCTCGTGTGTTAGCATCAGGAGCAATGGCCTCATAGAGAAAGACAAAATTCAAATTCAAAAAGCAGAACAATTAAAAGAAATCCTATTAGCATAACTATTCATTCATAAACAAAAAACATGTAATGGATTCTGTCAACAGCTTCAATCAACAAAAAAGGTTGTATGCCATTGACAACTGAAGAATTGTAATTTGGATGTACTGAATTTTAGAAAAAAAGAAATAGTCATTTTAATCTGAATAGCAACGTTTGTGGAAAAAGAAGCGACAAAGCCTTTAGTCTGAAGGTTTAAAAGCCTTTCAGAGAGAAAATTCATTTGATATAATGCATTACTTTGATTTATTTGAATTACAGTTGAGTAAATTACTCTTGCTGTTATTCAAATCAAATTCACCTTCAAAATTTAAATGAACTAACAATTTCAAGAATGATTTGAGTTAATAATATTCATTTTATCACATTTACTGTATATAATTCACTAGACATTTTCTCTTATTTATTATGATTCACGCCTATTTCACATGTGCCAAATTAGAGAAAAGGCATAAGGAGAAAAAAATAATAATTGCATGATGTCACTGGTCATTCGTTGCTCTGGCAACAGCCGGACTGGAATCTATACAGATAACCAGCCACTCCATAGCAAAGACATATTTAGTATCACAGGTTTGGGAAATCTCAAACATTACTTTAGATAGACAAACACATGTTCTTGGTCTGTGCAAGCAACACACAAAATATTCTCCACTTCATTATAGATGTGCTGGCCATTTCCCTTACCCTCCATTGCCTCTTCCTCTTTCCCATCAAGACGTCGACCCCTGAAAATCAGAGAACAGAACAGAGATCAGTTCTCTTTCTCTCGCGCAATTTAGATTCTGACTGAGCTTTCACATCCTGTTTCGATTCTACACAGGGTGCCAAGAACTAGTCCTGCCACACAGCGCTCACATATAAGAGTAGATTTCATCAGATTAACTTTACTGAAACCATTCTTAACACCACCCAGATCCACAGAATGTGCCTCATTATTTCAAATGGATTAAGGGTTAAATCTGTCAGCCAGATATGCAGTTAAATTCACAATCATTGAGATGTGAATGAAGAATTGTCAAGGTGAATTTCCCATTCTGATATGAGATCTGTTTCTGAATTTTATCTATATAACAAACTTAAAAATGGACACAGTCACTCGTCAGTGTGATGACATTACTGGACTGAACCGGTTGTTGTTTTGTTGCTTCAGTGTGGCACTTATCAACGGTAGTTTCCCAGCAGATGTGTTTCTGTTAGTCAGTCAGTGTTAATAGCCCTTTGGGAGGATCCTGCTTGATTCAGTGATAAAATATTAAACACAAAGATGATTGGCATCTCCTAGTGGGAGCTGAAAGATTTCCAATGAGAGTGGCAATGCATGCAAAGTGTTGACCTGCGTACTAGTTGGGGGCTGGCATGTTGTTAAGCGTTGTGTCTTTTAAATCATCAACATCAAAATTATAGCATAAGAAAATGTTCACAATGCTGGCAAATAATGGGATTTTCATGACCTGCTGAAAGCGTGACATTTGCACGGTACCAAGAAAAACAAAACAGACGTCCTCAAAGATGACAACAGGCCCAGTGTTTAACTCAAACATCACATAGCTAGCCTTTTCACTTGACATAGCAGCAATCTAACCAACAGACACCTTGAAATTGATCAGTGCATAATTTATCTCTTCAACACATGTTGTATATGAGACAATCTATCACGGTTTTTAAATGAAACGGTAAACAAGCATCTGTCTATCACATAACAATGAACTACTTACATTTCTGTTTCATGTTTTAAGAAACTGGAATATGTTCAGATTGTTTCGAAGACACAACCACACTGGCAATTTTTTTGATTTCTTCAACAGTGATAAGAAGGAAAAATCAGCATCATATGACCATTAAATATTAACAATGCACTAAACAATTTTTTTGAAGAAAACTTTCTGTAAAGAATAAGACCGTTTGATTTAATAGAGTAAATATAATTAATTAGATGCTATTGTAGTAAAAAATTGAAACTATGACTAAACCAAAAAAACGGCAATCATTAATACTCTTGACAAGTCTTTTTCAACTGAGCACTAGGGTGATCTCAGACAGGAAATAAAATCAAGCAATAGGCATGGCGTCTCATCAAAACTTTGAGCGGATAAATCGCTCCAAAAAACAAATAATAACTCATAGTGTCATGTTTGCATTCTAATAAGCTATAAAGCAGTCAAAATGCACAGAAAGCTTAATTAGCACACTACTGATTCAATCAAACATGTCAATCTTTTATCTCACTCCTCACCACTGAGTTTTCAGCGGGTGTGGGGGGTGGGGGGGGT
>JAFVLL020023135.1:0-12644 GCA_021397915.2 Tor tambroides | reverse complement strand
ACCGTGCTGAATGCTTTGCACTCTGCCTCCGATACGGTCTGAGGCTTCTAGCACCGTGACATTGGTGAAGCCGTTCTCCAAAAGGGTTTTGGTGGCGGCGAGGCCGGCCAAGCCCGCGCCAATTACTACTATTCGCGGTTGTCGATGTCTGTGTAAGGCACTACTAAGAGGATCATCAGTGCTGTCTGAAGATATTTCGCAACTTTGCATGCCGTCCAAACTCTTCTTCTAGGGAATCTGGGGAAGGGTGAGATGGGGAGAAGCTATTAGAGTAAACACCAAGCCCTCCAGCAAGACAAATAATAGAGATTATTCACAGAAAGGAGGAAAAGAACACATCAAAGAGACAGAACATTTTATTCTTTACATCTTTCACCATGTGGTTCGTAGGAATGACTGCAACACAGTCCCTTTTCAAGCCATAACCTTAAATAACACCAATATCAAAATAAGGTTTCTTATCTCCGACCTCATGTTGAGAGTGTTTGTATCACCACTGCACTGCCGAACAAGAATAAAGAGAAAGCAATTTGGCCCGTGAAGTGTGAATTTGTGTCCTCAGATAGGTAAAGGCTTAAGGCCCGTTCACACCAAGGACAATAACTATAAAGATAACAATAAAGATATGTTTCTAAAAACCGTTCTCAATATTAAAGAATAGCAGAGTCCACACCACAGCTATAACGATAACGATTTTTTTTTCCAGCCGGTGAATGATAAAAATATTGACAGCCAATCATAATCAATCCTACTGTCACAAGCTCGAGAATTTAAAGAGGTTGACGAGAATGCGCTGAGAATAAACTGATGATAACTTCCGCTGGCGTGGACGCTGATATAGTTATCTTTATAGTTATCGTTCTTGGTGTGAACGGGGCTTTAAAATGAGTATCAGCGTGGAACAGGGCAACAGACTTGCAACAACATAATGGAGAATGTAAAATGTCATTATACAGAGTCCATTACACTAGCGAATGGAAAAGGTCTGTGTGTGGCTGTAAAAATAATTACACTGTGACAGCCACAATGAATGTGCTCTTCACATTTCCGTTGAGCCTTTTCAAGCAAGGTCTTCACATAAACACACCAGCTTATGTGTGTGACAGCCACAAGGAAAAGATGCACCTTATGTTGGACAGACCTCGTAAAAAGTTTATCAAGGACCTGAAAGTGGAATATTGTTATGGATACAGGATGTTATTATGGTGGACTAAACAGAATTTTTCCTTTCATCAAAGTGAAAGGACAATGTTCTCTTCTTTATGCACACACTCCGTATCTGTCAATATTGTTATTGTACCCTGTAGGCATAGCCACACACATGCAATGAGGAAGAGATGGACAACTGTGAATGAATATGATTGAAATGAATGAGGTTGCGGCTACTATGCTCTCAGTACAAACCACAATAACCTCCTGTTGGGAGTCTGCACAGGCCAAATTCATTAACACAGTTTGTTATCAGACTGTAGAGAGGACAGGAAGGGCTGCCTGTGGCTTCTCTGATGCACAGTGACAATCAGAATGTTTATTATAAATACTAAAAGGAGCTAGCTTGGTGGCTGCATTGTATCTGCGAAGGCATGAATGGGTTGTTTCCTTCTTGAGAATTCTCAGCATGTGACTTCAACTGAATTTAGCCACACGTCAGCAGATTTTTAATACAGCTGAACTAAAAACTTTAGATTGTTAAACTGACTTCTTGAACACCATTTTCCAAAGATAATCAATTCACCATGCAAAAACAATCAGTGTCAGGGCAAAATAGCAAAACATAAAACCTTATCCTTCATGTGAAGTAATATGTATGTAACAAGGATTAGGTAAACACGTAATATTTTGTTACACTGAACTGCTGGAAACACTAGAAATCTCTATGTGTGGCCTACAGCTAGAAAAACAACCCAACTATAGATGAACTTTGCAGCTGTAAATCCAAAATTACAGAGTGAAGACAGTTTTTTTTTCCAGATTCTGAAAAAGATAACATTAATGCTTTAAGAAGTAAGACCAATTTTGTCATTTTTAACTTAAGCAGAGGAAGCTGCTACTAAAGAAGCTCTTTGGGTAGTGTCAGCAGTGATAGTATGATAAGTGTCTGATTCTTGGATTAATGCTTGTCTACTGAATGGGTCCATTTAGCAAACTAAGCTTGTAAATGTGTGTTGTTTCATGGATCTGCATTGGCCTCCTGTTGAACTGAGAGAAGCATTTATCGGTGACTCACGATCAGAAACTCCTATAGAAAGGATGCTCTACAGTGAGATGGAGAGGTTCTTTGATGGGGTCCTGAAATGGAAAGGCCTGGATAAACTCAACTGCATCTGCAGGTCCTAACCCCACCTTTCCAATCTCGTGCAGTTTGAGGCGAACCAGAGTGTATGTGCAATGTTTAACAGACCCACATCTCTGATATAACCAGTGTGCTCTTCTGGTTGGAGCACATCAGAAGTTGCTGAAGGCATTACAAAACAGCTGTACCAAATAAAACATAACTACAGACATTCGCCTTTTTTCAACACAGTGGTTATGGTTGAGAGGGTTTGTGTACGAAACATTGTATGCATGAAAAAGTCCTTGCCTTGTGGTACATCTGGTTTCAAGGCAGAAGCAGAAGGTCATATCTTGTGAAGTTAGGATGAAGCCATAACGGAAAATAAGATGTAGTGTGTATATAAGGCATGGTTTCCATTGTTCCAGTCAGTCCACTGATCCTACATTAGATGACCCATATAAGGCTGCCTTTCAAACTTTTTTTAACAAATACTTAGGTTCCCAGCTAGCATCAACTAGAAGTTTTGATGTTGAGGACGTTTTGCTCCTTTTCTACCAACAGGGTACTGGGGCTGGCGACCAACGTAGAACACAAGAAAATTCTGAAGTTTTCAAAACAACAGCAAATCTGGCAAAACTGACACAAAATGAAACTAGACTGATCCAGAGACATTGCTTAACATAAAAAGAGAAGTAACTCATGTATTTTGAAATTCTCCTATTTGAGCAACCTCAAATAGCACTACTCTTACATCGCTATGGCTTGAATATTGAGTGTTATCCTTATAGCAGGATAATAACAACACAAGGTCCCTGCACCTCACTTGCCACAGATTAAGGGTGGGCTTTGGGGGACGCACACATTCTTCACAACCTACTCACACATTGTAAGACAAAGGATGTATATGAGCACTGTGAAGTTTTCCCCTCATCCCTTCTCATATTATCAGTGTTCTCTTTTAAAAGCAGACTTGGAACTGTTATACAGACCCATATTTAAGACCTACAGTCCACATACAGGAGATAAAACAGGACAGGAACTGTCTATTTGGAGAAGATAACCTTCACAAAGCCGGCAGAGGAATCTTCTTCCTGGTGGGATACAATCTTGTAGCTACAGGAAAGGATTTGATCTATACAAATTAAACTATATATTAGCCTATTATTATTATGCTCATTTTAAAATCCAAATATGATTTTAAAAAAGTAACTGTGTGCATAAAATCCCGAAGCACTGGGCCATTTGAGTTGAGATAAGCGAAGTTTGGCTGCTGATAAAGTAGCAGCACAAAGTGCGTTCATTGGAATCAGCGCTGCCACGTAACTACATACTGTCACGGGCGAGTGGCCTCCAGCGATAAAAAAAATAATAATAATAATAAACGTCTACCTATAATATTTACAAAATATCCTTTTTATGAAATCAGCAATCACCTTTTACTGTAGCTTTTTCAGGTCATTTAATATTTAAGTCATAATTTATATGTCAGCGCATTATTAGAATGAAAACTGAATTGTAACAGACAATGCACTTTGCTTTCGAGAAAATTAACGGAGAAAAATGAAAAAGACAGAGAAACACCTTCTCTCCGAGATGAAAACACTGATCAGTCCTGCGAGAAAGGTTTGTTTACGATTTTGTTTGGATCCACCGTTTCTCCGTTAACCTACATCATTGAAACGCGCACTAGGCTACTGTAGCAGTAAAAACACATACAAATCATCTTCTAGTATTCATCTATGTAGTATGGCCTTTACCTGACTTTGTCGTCTTCAGCGTAAAGCGGAGAGCGGTCCTCTGTTCTTTGTATATTCGCAGGCAGCGTCTCGCTTTGTATTTATGTGTCTTGAAACCAGAAGCAGCCAGTTTAGTCGATGCCGCTGCCTCCTCACTGAATAAATATGAGGAACCGTGACGTACCGCGACGAAACCAACACCGGCGCTCGAGCGAGTCTCGGTGTGACTCACTGTTTGTCACAGGGGCGTTTGAACTAAACGCAAAGCCCACCCCTCTTGTAGTAATGAAAGAGTAGCTTGTTTTGTTCAGTCTTGTTAGATTATGGCGAACGCCTATCCTTAAGCAGACAAACAAACAAACAAATGCATGGTTGAATGAATGTATCAATCAATATTTCAAATTAAGTGTTTACATAGGCTCTATAATTAAATGTTTAACCCAACCTTCTGGGCAGTAACCCAACCGATGAGTCTAAACAACCCAATCGCTGGGTTCGCCCATATTTTACACAGCGCTGGGTTGTATTTAACCCAGCATTTTTAAGAGTGTACCAACATTTATTTATTACAAAATGATATAAACTCATTTATAACAATACTCAGTGATTGATAGCCTACAAAGCAAAAAGAAATTCACTAAAAGTGAGGTTCTGTTATTTTGGTTTCTTGCATGTTTCAATAGCCTACATGTGAGGATATTTTTGATCTTTAATTTGCCTAAAGATTATTTCTGATCCAAGCGGTGTTATGTAATTCACAGAACACCGGAATACGGCACTGCTATTGGGTAAAAGATGTACTTTTTACTCACTTACGAAGATTAAATGCAACCTTTGAGACTAATTTAATCAAGTGGCAATCTGATTTTAATGTGTATCTTTAAAGGGATTAATCCTATCAGACTTGCATTCATTTTTTTTCTAGCTCTCATCTCTTGTTAGTTGTTCTAATATAAACCCAGTCCAGCAGATTCACAACTTCCCTTTTTATAGGTTCAATAGAACAAGGTGTCCTTGTTGTGGCACGTTGTTGGTTACTCACTTTGTCACATCTGTACCGTTCATGTTCTGATATGATTAATACTAAATAGATAATTTATCTTAGAAATGCAAATAAAACTTGATAGTGATTTAGTTCTGGGTGCGTTGGTTCATGCATATATCTAATCATTTTTACACTGTGTAGTCTGCTCTACATCATGTTTTCCCTCAATTCATAGATTATGACTATTTGCTATTAAAGAAAACTTATATTAGGAAACCTAATTTAATAAAGGCCTGGTATATTCCAATGCCATGCCACTAAAGGCCTGCATTCTACAGGCTTTAGTTTAAAAAAAAAAAAATCACAAGAGGATTAGCAGTGGTCAGTACGTTCCTGAGATGTAAAACTAGTTAAAACCCATTCATGAATGGGTGCCAAAGCACAACTCATTAAAATGAAAACACTGAGGATTAAGCATTCCATTTGGGAATTGGAAAAAAAAAATACTTGTGATCCCAGATTTAGTTACAGAGGTCCAATGCCAGCCTGTTTTCTGGACTGTTTATTATATAGCAGTATAATTTGTGTCATTCAAAGCTATATTTTGGATACTACATCTAAGCGACTTAACAATTTTTTTTTTTTTTTTATCTAATTAAGGTTCTGTTTTCGTTTACTCAGGGAGGGAGAAGAAAAAAAATGTGAGAAGTGCCGGGTGGAGCAGAGGTGCTTGTTGACTATAATCTTCTTTTGAATTTAAAGGCCGGTCATATTCCTCTGTTTTGAAAACACTGCATATACCTCATTAACATGCTTTATTTGGTTTGTAAATTTCATTTGCCACTCGCATATGAAGTATTTCACACGCATACACAGATTAAGATATGCTTGTTGTGCTGTTTTGTAAATTCTCCAAATTAGTGTTGACTGGATGGAAAATGCTGTTGCTGATAGAAATTATCTGTTGACTGAGTTTACACACAAACATGCATGTGTGCGGGCATAATTACCCATAAACACAATGAGTCTTTCTAATCTTTGAGAAATCACCCAGTTTACTTGCTGACAGCGGTTAACCACTTTGAAACGAGTCTAGTCGCATGCAAACCGCACTGTGGCTGGTTTCAGTAACGCATGTGCTCCACTTTGTATGTGTTATCTGGATGATTTCAAAGCAAGCTTGGCCACACAGAAAGGCTGCCGTTATGTGGCTAGCACGTGAATGGACACGAGCCTCTTGAATAAGTGGAACAAAGTGGAATGTGATAACAAGCCATCACCAGTGGACTGGTCTACTAGAATGGCCCTTCTGTTGGTGACTTCAGTGGGGTGCATAGCCTGCACATTGTGAATGCTGCCCGCCTAGCCTCCGTTTTCTCTAGCAGTCCAATTGGCATTGGCCATGTGCCTCAACAGTACAAAAGAGAAGGAAGAAAGTGTCTTTTCATGAATGGGAGGAGAAAGCAAGCACAGGAACTGGGTGGAATCGTTCTCATTAGGCAGCTTCATTGTGGATGTTGGCAGGGGCTGAATTTTGTGTGGTTTTGCTTATGATTAATGATATCATTTTATCTGGAATGGGGAGGTTCTTTATATTTTTAGGAATTTATATCATGGTTTCTTCTGAAATTTGCAGGAACAGTTTGTATATATCAAGCCCCAAAAGGACAAAGAAGTAGCATAAAAATGGCCCGTTTAACTTATGAGCTACATTCTAAGAATGTAACTTTTCAAACAACGCTAAATCAGTGCTATTCTCTAAAGATTGAGGCCAAATTCAAATGCGATTCCCAGCATAAAGGTTTTACCAGAGCCATTTGATCCAGGATCAGCCTTGGAAACCTAACAAAAAAAAAAAACAAAACAAAAAAAAACCCTTTTGTTTTTCTTTTGTTTAGAACTTTGAGCAAGAATACTTACACTACTATTCAAAAGTTGGAGGGCACTGTGATTTTAAAGAAAGAAAGAAAGAAAGAAAGAAAGAAAGAAAGAAAGAAAGAAAGAAAGAAAAAGAAAGAAAGAAAGAAATTACTACAGAGCATAGTTACTACAATTAACAAGCAAAGATGCATTAAATTGATCAAAAGTGAAGACATTGTTACAAAAAAAAAAAAAATCAATTTAATAAATGTTGTTCTTTTGAACTTTTGATTTATCAAAGAATCCTGAAAAATGTATTGGTTTCCAAAAAAAAAAAAAAAAACAACCATTTTTTTTTTCTGTGATAAGATTGTATTAAACAAAAAAAATTTAACATCTAAATGAACTTGATTTATTTAAGTTTATTCAAGACCATAACAACCTGACTAAATGTGGGTTACACAAATTCATCTAAAAGTAATTTAAAATGGTCCAATCAGATTAATAGTTCCTCCATGTAACAAGCTCATAGCAATTCATAATTCCAGAAATTATGAAGACACTTTGTATTGTATTGACAAAATGTTTCCACTAAAAAAATTCTTTGAGCTCTAGGACCAAGTTCTCATAATTTGTGCGTTTGGGTTAACTAACCACTAGTAAAACAGCTTAATAAAGGTACCAAATATTTCACATATAAACTTGCAAAACATTTTATTTAAAAGTAGAGTTTTGTTTATAATAACTTTATTTTTTTTTAATTGAATATATATATATATATATATATATATATATATATAGGTTTTTTTCAAATGTTTTGAAAGTTAAACACAACTCTACTTTTAAATAAAACGTATTATAATAGGAATCTTTAAAACTGAAAATTGTTATTTATTAGGCAAATAACAACAGACACAACTAGATAATATTATTAATAATAATAAATAAGATACAGTTTTCCACAATCGCTGTTGTTTTTGACTTCTAGTTTTTAGTTGTTCCCAAAGACTTGCTTTTGATTCAAATTTGTGCGATCTATCTTAGAATCCAATAAATTCTGACAATACTTATATTTTTGCAACAGAAACACTACTGTGACTAAAGAGCTTACAAATACTGGTGTGGATTAACCATATAATTTATTTTTATTATTATTTTATTTATTTTTTTGTTTGTGATAAAAATTATTACATGTAAAGAATGATGCAAATTCAGCAAGCTTGTAACATGCTGTACCTAATGTGAGAGGAATTTTAATTGACTGCATATAAAGACTCTGTTCTTTGCAACTAAAATGAATGAGTTCCAGTCTGACCAGGCAAGCCAAGACAGTCACATCACTGCCTGCACTCGTTCACTATCTCACCGGCTCTTTTGTATGCTTTCCCTCACAGCTCTGATTGCGCAGCACTCTTTGCTATAGCGAGCTGGCTGGTTATGGGACACAGTGCTCTGTTACTCATTTTCTGGTGTGCCATAGCTCTTCAGGGCAGCACACCCTTCCATTTTAAGGTGCTTACATTAAGACTTAACAATAAAAGAACAAATATGTTATTTAGGAACATGAAACCACATTTTGTGCTCAAAGCAAGTTTGTTGTGCTGCACCAGTTTTTGGTATTCAGTGCACACCTAAATGGTATATGTGGTTTGTAAACTATGCTGAAATTCCTGTTATCCTGTTAGTAAATAGAAACAAGACTAGAAAATTGTTTAATTGGTGGGTTAATTCAAAGCTGGAATCTTGAAACTTGGTGTTTCTTTGTAACTGTTTGTGAAATTTGCTGTAGCAATTTTTGAGTGAAAATTATTTCTGCACCAAATTTTGCTGAATCGAAAAAAAAAAAAATTAAGTTGAAGTAAAAATATACCTCATGTTACATCCAAACTATGAATGCACATGAATAAACAATGAATGCTGGGAGTCTGCATCCTTTTCTTCCAACAGCTGTTGTGTATCTTGTGCTGTATCTTCCGCACTGCTATTCTTAGGCTGTGGTACTCTGGGTGAGGTGACATTGGGCGGCTGTCCTTCTGTCCTGTCTCACTTTGGGTGTGTCTGTAATAACATGGTCCATATCCTCCTCTCTGAATCATAGGAAGGAAGCCTGTGACGGTGATGGACTCAAACAATTCATCTCCATCCTCCTCTCAGGTATTTCCTCAGAATGGGAAAGACACAACCGGAGAGGGCGGGATAGACTTGATTACTTTCATGGGTGTTAGGTCTCTGTGGGGGACAGGATACAGGTCCTTTGCAAATGTGTCCTGGGGTGAGTTCAAAGACCCTCTGCACATCAGGAATCTGGTGTAAGTTTTTCATAAACATTTTTTGTTGGTCTGGGAAGTTTTAGGTTCCACCAAATTTGTATTCTCAATTGGATTATATGGATATGAATGTTTCTTTAACTTATTGGACAGTTTATGTCCCAGGGGTTGGTTTTTATCAAAACAAACAGATTTGAACTTTTTATTTTCCCTGACTGTGCCTTTATATGAATTAGAATGCATGAAACAGAACCGATGCGTTTTAATCACGATGCAGACAAACGTGTTATTTAGCATGAGCAGTTTTTGATATAAATTAGGTTGTGTAATTTCAGAATTAAAAGCAAAAACAGAATGTTCTGACCTTAGCTTTGTGAAATTATGCTACATAAAACACATCTGCACAAAACCGAAAGAACAGACGGGCTGAATGAGAACGCAAATTCATTCTCTGCCAGCAGGTGGCGCTTATATAATAGCAGGAATGCATCGTTTCCTTAGTTATCAAACAGAGCAGCGCTGCGCTTTTAAATACATATGCAGTATATGAAGGTAAGATGAAAAGAAAATGCCTGTCAGAAGAGTCTGTGCTACTCTTCAGCATCTATGGGTTCAGTTAACAGCCGTTTACAGTTGATTTGTTTGCCCAATTAAAGAATTAGTTGTGTGTTATTAATACTTCTCTAACCATTAGTCAGAAGTGTATACATTAACAGGGATTTCCTCTTAATTCACAATGCTGTCTACGTTGCTAAGCCATTTGTATGCCGTTTTATTTATTTATTTTTTAAATCATACCCGGTACATAATTCAAACTGGTTTACCGTTTCAACTGGTATATCACCCAGCAATACTGTGTTGTTTTATATTAGCCTATTACATTTCACAGACTTTATTTATTTTTTTAGAATTTGCAGATACCCTTTATGTATAGTTTTTATTGTTTTACATTTGTCCCAGACCTATAATGTCTTCATTTTAAACCTTAAATTGTTATTAAAATAAGTATCTTATGCTTACCAAGGCTGCATTTGTTTGATCAAAAATAAAGTAGCTAAAGACAGTAATACTGTGAAATTTTAACAGCCATTACTCCAGTCTTCAGTGTCACGTTTCCGTCAGAAATAATTCTAATATGATTATGCTAAAATATCTTAATTATTCTTAATTAATCTTAATTTTGCCTTATCGTGTCTTTTTAAGATACACAAATTTAAACTGTCAATTTCATCATCACCACAGAATGCTGTTAAACACCTTTTGCAAATGGCTAAACTAGACTTGTTATTTTGATCAAGAAGATGGCAGACCATTTTCGAATATTAAATGGTTCCATGACACCTAGCTCAATTTAGTATGGCCATAATCATAGTACAGTAAAGTCTGTACATTAAAGTCTGTGTATGTAGGATATCTATTAGCAATATGATTTATCACCAGCATGGAAACATGGTAGTTGATACTACAAATCAGCAGAGTGCTGTAATACTAGCAGAGATGGTTCCCTTCCAGGTTCCTTACAGCCACAGTTTGTTAAATCACCTTCAAACCGACAAACTGACGGTCCCTCTCCCACAACCTAGCTCAAGTACAGCCGAATTACCCAGTGATACCAAAGATGTATCACCAAATAAACATTTGATACAAAGATCACCATTAGTGCTTTAAAAATTATCTTTAATCAAAAACAAAAAGAACTAGGCAAGGGTTAAGCAAGCATGGTAGATGGTTATTAGCTTCAGAGGCTTCAGGTTCAAACTGTTCTTGCCCTCTGCCTCTATAGCATGCTGTAAAATGATACTGTAAACAGTCTGTCAGCTGGGTTAGTCAGCATACCTTCACTGCCAGACTGTCAGAACCCGACTGAGAGACGAGGATCATGTTATACACAAACATACTCACAGTAACAAGGCTGAAGTTAGTGATCAGTTAAAGGTCATTTGTGTAATGTTAATATAATGTAAACACATGCTGATTTCCATAGTGTGGATAAATTTACATAAGTCATTCAGATTTGAAAAGACATGAGGGTGAGTAAATGATGACCGAATATGTGAACTATCCCTTTAAGCCATAAAGAACACACACAGACACCTTGGACAACAGTCAGGATTTAGTGGATTTATGTTTAAAGACCAATTGCTTTGAGAGATTTCACTCATTCATTTGACATTCTATGTAAAAGCTTACAATAACTTTTCTTTTTTTTTTTTTCCAGTGCTTTAAAGAAGAAAGGAGACATTCCCCTTAATTCCCTTTAAAAAAAAAAAAAATCAAATGACATTTTTTTCCCCATTGCATTGTCCTTAAAATAGCCAGCTGTGATGCATCCACATAAAATAGCCTAAATACAAAACATTTTATTCTGTGTGTTTGTTAAATGTCAGTCTTACCATGTTGTTTTAGAAGTGTCAGTTGAACCCCCTGCAGTTGCACTAATCTAAGACAAAACCTGCTGGTTCTTTGTACAGTCATGAATATCAGGGTGTTTGGTTTTGGTGGGGCTGGTCTCAGATGAGTGCATATTAACCACACTCACCCAGAACTAATGACTTCACATTGCCATTCATATTTCCTAACAGACCTGTCTGTCACACAGCAGATGGGCCAACAGCTGTGTGTCTCAGCGATAACGTGCTGTTATTCTACAGCCCGCCAAGATTTCCAAACAGTCTCAGATGACAGAAGAAAGCACACTGCAGATGTACAGGTTAGGATTCAGTAGATCATATTTTCAGTCTCAAAGTTCAAGTGAATTTTGAATTAAAAAAAAATAGTTACAAGAATATGAGATTTATGCAAAATATTTCCGGCTTGTACAGTAGGTTAAAGTACCAGTATGTAATTTTTTTATTTTTTGCAACTTTGTATAAATTCCACTTACTTAACTGTAGGGAGCTACATTTATATAATGTATTTGTATGGCAAGTAAGGCAAGGCAAGGCAAGGCAAGTTTATTTATATAGCACATTTCATACACAGTGGTAATTCAAAGTGCTTCACATAAAAGGAAGTAAAATAGTCATTAAAAAAATAATAATCACAACAATTAAAAACAAGGAATTAAAATAATAATAATCACAACAATAAAAACAAGGAATTTTAAAAAACAAACATTCTCAAGCTTTGTTCAAACTCTTGAAAAAAACCTTCCAAAACACCTAACTATTCCACTACTTCACCCCCTACTTACTTTGACCATCATAAACCAAACAAACAGAACTCAGAGGTCATACTTTCAACTGATTAACCAACACACTTGTCTTTCTTTGCCCACATTCTCTTTACCATCACAGCACTTACTTGAGCCTTGTGTTTAAACTTTTAAAATGATATAAAAATTGATAAAGTGAATTTAAAATGAATTTAAAACAGTTAAGAATAGAAAATGATTATACATACAATACAATGCAATCAGTTCGGACGTAGTACAGTGCTCATTCAACAAATGCAGAGCTAAACAGTTGAGTTTTGAGTCTGGATTTAAATGTGGCTAATGTTTTAGCACATCTGATCTCTTC
>JAFVLL020023134.1:0-13209 GCA_021397915.2 Tor tambroides | reverse complement strand
GTTGCTATGACAGCAAGTCTAGGATGAGCTTCGAAGAACCAAATGATCCAAGATCAAGCAAAATCAGCAACAATCAAATCCAGCTAACTGAGTTAACGACGTACGAAGAACGGACCCCAGATCTAGCAGATTCTTGTTATTTGCTGTGAGATTTAGTCGGTCAGTGAGAGACAGAGTCTGAAAGTGTGTGAGAGCTGGCAACCCTGATGCTAGTGCTATTCTAACATGTTGCTAACATCTAGAATATTGCTAGTATGTTTAAAGCATGGTTTAACATGTTATTTTATCTTGATTATATTGTTTTCATAACCATTGAAAGCCAAGATCATAATCGAAAATATAATAATATGACTCTGTGTTTTATAGTGTGGATCATGGAGGAGAATCCAGAATTACAGCAGGACTACAAAAATGTATGTACACACACACACAAACACACACACACACACACACTCACACACATCCTTGTTTATTCTACTTTGTGGGGTCCTAATGTCCCCACAAAGATAGTAAAAACAGAAATATAGTACTTTGTGGAGTCCTTTAGTTGTACCCCACAAAGACAACATCTTAAAAATTATAATAAAGAATGTTTTATATAATGTTAAAATGGTAGGTTTAGGT
The DNA here is from genome assembly GCA_021397915.2 of Tor tambroides. NCBI lineage: Eukaryota > Metazoa > Chordata > Actinopteri > Cypriniformes > Cyprinidae > Tor > Tor tambroides. The sequence continues at coordinate 12,585 of JAFVLL020023134.1, read as the reverse complement.
TTGGTGTAGGTTTGGACAATAGTATATTTAGTCATCTTATAGTCTTATATAAAAGATCATGTCTTTGTGGGGTTCGATTTAAGGACTTCATATTTTCATCAACTGTAAATGCGTTCATCTCTGAACCAAATCAAGTTCTCCAGCAGTTTTCTGATCATGCAACAGCAACTCCAGCTCCCTAAGACAAATATATATTACTACTGTTATACAACTGCACTGTAAAGTGTAAATTAAAAGTGAGTATTTTACTCACAATAGGAAACTTGCAGTACTTTTATCTTAATTTCTACACTTGCAAGAGTGTAACTGAAAACAGAAAACAGGTTTACAACATGTCTCATTACAAATCTGGTGAAATACTGTAATTATCTGTCCATAAAATGAAGTTCCCAAACGCAGGTTCGGGAGGAGCCTAATCATTCCAGTCCTGTCAATCACCGCTCCGACCGTATATAAGCAGCAGTCATTGGTCTGTTCCAGCGACAATTCATCCGGCATTTGTCCCTGCTCTGTCCTGCGAACAGCGTCCCAACCCGATGACCTCCAGCACCTCACCTCCAGTGAACAATGCTCTGCAAAGACCCTCTTAATACGGCTCTACTTTCAGCTCAAAACAAAGGAAATCAAGCCTGTCAACGACCTCCCGGAGATTTGCCCAAATGCCTCCATCAAATGCGCTTCTCGGCTTCTCCCGCCCAGTCAACTGATTGAGGCACACTCACCGCTTCAAACATCCATCCCCCACAAAGACACACAGAAATTCAGCTCCGCTCATCTTATCCATCGCTCCTTCCGCGCCCAGTCGCTGCTCCGAGTGATTTCTCTTTACATCCCGAAAGCATCTATAATAATCCGATGCCTAAACTGTCAAGTTGTTCGTAAATCCATAATCTTATTGAATAAATAACAAAATCCTGAATGACTTATGTTTCTGCATTGTGTGCTCCTACTCTACAGTGTATAGTAAATTATGCATGTTAATATGAGCGAACGACCCAATCCAAACGCGCTCCATCTGTTAAACAGTGCCTGATTGGTCTCTACATATCGTCCCCGCCCACCATATTCTAGATCAAGTTCCTATTGTTTGGATTACTGACGTTTTCAACACTGAATCATCATTGCGACGTAACCGGATCCTGGAAGTATCGGCTTTAGTCAAATAGCACGTCATTGCAATATGTAAACATTATCTCAAGATCTATACAGCAGCAATCTTTTTCTCCGATTGAATTTGCCATCGCTTACTAATATCGCCTTCAGTAGAGCTGTCCATAGCTAAAATAAATATGATTGAACAGACATACTTCATTTTTTTTTACTGCCGCAGCAGTGATTTCTCCCACCGATCTCAGAGCAGATATCATACTAAACTATTTTCCACCTCCACAGCAACAACAACTCCCACAACTCTCACAGCAGATATCATAATAACTTCCATTTCTCACTACTGCAGCAGTGAATTTGCGCAGCACTCGCATTACCCTGACTAAAACTTCATACACACGTGGTCAGAATTGTTGGTACCCTTGGTAAATAACGATAAGCTCTGCTACTAAATTTATTTAAAAATGGATATCTCTGTACAGCTGTCGTGTCTGGTGTAGACGCAGTGTCTGTGTGTGAGCAAAGAAAACTGCCAGTGTAAATCAGTATACTAAACATCGCACATCCTGCTATGTGACTATCACGATATCGATGTTGAAATGATTTATTGTGCAGCCCTAATATATATACACTCTAAAAAAAATGCTGGGTTATTTTTTTAAACCCAAATGCTGGGTTCATATAGTTGGGTCATTTTATTGGGTTATTTAAAATATTTTTTTACCCAGGTGCTGGGTAGTTTTAACGCTGGGTTATTTGTTTCTACCTAACCGCTGGATTGAGCCTGTCTCCGGTGAAACTTCTCAACAACGCAGCTGCTGAGAGCACAGACTTTTTAAGTCCACAGGAGAGAGCGGTTCTCTGCGCCGCTGCCGCTGATTTGGTGCACTCTTTTGGGGAAATAAAGGTTTGTATACATTTTACTTCATTTATAAAGTCTTTAATGTGGTGTAAATTATATTATTTTACGCAATGCAACATAAGGACGAGATGTCAGCTGCGTCAGCGGCAGTCATCGTTTCGCGCTGGAAACTCCTTTGCCTTGCATAACATAAATGGATTTTATTCGTTATAATACTGAGTGTAATTTAATTTGATGTTAAAATATGTTCTCTAATGTAATGAGGCCGCTGAGGCTGAGTTAGAATCCATTAGCGGAAGTTTATTAAGCAGATTTTCAATAGGCAGAAACATGAATTCCGGCAATGGGTCAATACCAGTATAGCAGTCCGATCCGTCGACAAGCACAGGGTTGATCCAATAGACAGAAACGAGTAGGCAAGCAAGAGGTCCAAACACAAACATCAGATTAGTCAGGCAGTCACAGCAGAAGGGAATATCCAGAATAATCGTGGTCAGATAAACAGGCAGAATCATAAACAGAAAGGCAAACTGAATACAGGATAAACACTCGGTAAGGCAGTGATACTGGCAATACTTCGCATGGTCCCAAAAGGTTAGTACGCTTATAAATGTTCTAAACAGGAAATGACTAGAGAAGCAGAGGGAGTGGAGCACAGTCAGTATTCAGGTGAGGGCTCCCTCTGCTGGTATGGCATTACACCTAATTTCATTACTGTTTGTTTTTGGGCAGGTTTTGGAGTCAGTCGTGGCATCTCTCAGCTACGAGTGAAACATGAGGCCGCAGTTCCCCCGCGAACAGCAGCCCTTCACCGGCTCAGATTTCACCGGGACCAGTATTAGCGCTATTTTGGTAAAAAGCGATTACAGAGAATGGTTGAATACACTTAAATTAAAATGCTACTTCTAAATATACCTTTTTTATTTATAAAATGCTGGTTAAACGAGTTTAAATGAATGTAATATTGTAAACTATGCTGTATTCACCCAAATAAATTCAATTTGTCTTGTATTTTGTCCATGGGTGTTCTTGCTTAACAATAAATGCTCATCTTTTGATTATTTCTGTTGCCTATAGTAATTCTGTGTGTGATTTTTATTTTTATTTTTTATTTTTTTTTATTTCCAGTCTATTTTAAGCCAGCAATATAATAATTTTTAAACAATAGATGACTTAAATTAAACAACCCAACATGGTGGGTAAAAACGTTTAACCCAACAGCTGGGTCAAAATAACCCAGCATGTGTTCTGTCCAATATTAAGTCGGGTTGTTTTTAACACAGCATTTTTTAGTGTGTGTGTGTGTGTGTGTGTGTATATATATGTATATATGTATATATATATATATATATATATATATAAATTAGTGCTGACAGTCGATTAAAAAAAAATTATCGCGATTAATCCCACCTAACATTAAAGTTTTTAAATATACTCTTATATTGCAATAATTTCACATTCAACCTTCAAATTAATGTACAAACAACATAAAGACAGTATATTTTTAATATTTGTTTAATGGCATTTTTTTTATGACTGAAGGTCAGTATCACTGATACCAATTAATACTGATTTCCCTATAAAAATGTTTCCCCTTAATGTTTAACCATTGACTATAGCCATTCAACATTACATTATAATTAAGGGCTATCAATTTTAACATTTATTAGACTTTAAAAATAACTTCTAATTTAAGTGGACTTAAAACAATAGTCACATAAACCCCTTATAATAAATGTCATATTTAGCTACCTGTGCCCCTCAGCAGAAATATACAAAAACTGAATAAAGTTATCAAACACTAAATTCTAAACTAAATACAGATGAATCCTTAAAACTATAAAAGTTATTGATTTCCTCTTTCTTCTTTTGTTCTTGATGAACAGACATCACAGCAGCTGGTTATTAGGTTCTTTTGGCTTCTATTTCTTTAAGCGCTGCCGCTACTGAAAACGACGATGAGCTGACACGCATCGTATTTTCTCTCAACTCTACCTTTTCTGACCCACTTCAGGTTGGATCCCTTTCAGTCTCTACTAATGAACTGATGAGCTGAATCGAGTGTGTTAGATGAGGGAGACAGTGCTGGGATGCTCCAGGACAGTTTTGGAAAAAAAAGTCATTTCAGAGACATGTTCTTAATGTAAGTGCTGGGATGCTCCAGGACAGTTTTGAAAAAAAAAAGTCATTTCAGAGACATGTTCTTAATGTAACTCATATATAACATATAGAGTGGGGGAACTATGACGTCACTTTGTAGGCGGATCGGCTGTAAGCATGAAACTGGTTCCCTCGACAAAAAGCCAATAGGATTTTTCCATAAGCTTTTGGATTATCGCAAAAAATAAGCTCTGTGTTCAATCATAGTTCATTAAACTTACACGTTTTGTCCATCAAGATAATCTTCACAAAATAATATAACTTTGATGAATTTTGATGCCTAAATAAAAGCACCAGAACTAAAAAGCTAAACTTAGGCTATGAACGAACGCCTTCAACGTCACGACCACCGCGATACCAACAACTTTTTCAAACTTATATTTAACATGTTCAGTGAAATGTATTTACTCTGTATATGAATTTTAATCCACGCTACATGAACCGTTTCATATACAGTATCTCACAGAATTGAGTACACCCCTCACATTTTTGTAAATATTTTATTATATCTTTTCACGTGACAACACTGAAGAAATGACACTTTGCTACAATGTAAAGTAGTGAGTGTACAGCTTGTATAACAGTGTAAATTTGCTGTCCCCTCAAAATAACTCAACACACAGCCATTAATGTCTAAACCGCTGGCCACAAAAGTGAGTACACCCCTAAGTGAAAATTAACAAATTGGGCCCAATTAGCCATTTTCTCTCCCCGGTGTCATGTGACTCATTAGTGTTACAAGGTCTCAGGTGTGAATGGGGAGCAGGTGTGTTAAATTTGGTGTTATCGCTCTCACTCTCTCATACTGGTCACTGGAAGTTCAACATGGCACCTCATGGCAAAGAACTCTCTGAGGATCTGAACAAAACAATTGTTGCTCTACATAAAGATGGCGTAGGCTATAAGAAGATTGCCAAGACCCTGAAACTGAGCTGCAGCATGGTGGCCAAGACCATACAGCGGTTTAACAGGACAGGTTCCACTCAGAACAGGCCTCGCCATGGTCGACCAAAGAAGTTGAGTGCACGTGCTCAGCGTCATATCCAGAGGTTGTGTTTGGGAAATAGAAATATGAGTGCTGCCAGCATTGCTGCAGAGGTTGAAGGGGTGGGGGGTCAGCCTGTCAGTGCTCAGACCATACGCTGCACGCTGCATCAAATTGGTCTGTATGGCTGTCGTCCCAGAAGAGAGCCTCTTCTAAAGATGATGCACAAGAAAGCCCGCAAACAGTTTGCTGAAGACAAGCAGACTAAGGACATGGATTACTGGAACCTGTGGTCTGATGAGAACAAGATAAACTTATTTGGTTCAGATGGTGTCAAGCGTGTGTGGCGGCAACCAGGTGAGGAGTACAAAGACAAGTGTGTCTTGCCTACTGTCAAGCATGGTGGTGGGAGTGTCATGGTCTGGGGCTGCATGAGTGCTGCCGGCGCTGGGGAGCTACAGTTCAATGAGGGAACCATGAATGTCAACATATACTGTGACATACTGAAGCGGAGACTAGGCCGCAGGGCAGTATTCCAACATGATAACGACCCCAACCACACCTCCAAGACGACCACTGCCTTGCTAAAGAAGCTGAGGGTAAAGGTGATGGACTGGCCAAGCATGTCTCCAGACCTAAACCCTATTGAGCATCTGTGGGGCATCCTCAAAAGGAAGGTGGAGGAGCGCAAGGTCTCTAACATCCACCAGCTCCGTGATGTCATCATGGAGGAGTGGAAGAGGACTCCAGTGGCAACCTGTGAATCTCTGGTGAACTCCATGCCCAAGAGGGTTAAGGCAGTGCTGGAAAATAATGGTGGCCACACAAAATATTGACACTTTGGGCCCAATTTGGACATTTTCACTTAGGGGTGTACTGATTTTTGTGGCCAGGGGTTTAGACATTAAAGGCTATGTGTTGAGTTATTTTGAGGGGACAGCAAATTTACACTGTTATACAAGCTGTACACTCACTACTTTACATTGTAGCAAAGTGTCATTTCTTCAGTGTTGTCACATGAAAAGTTATAATAAAATATTTACAAAAAGGTTGCTTGAAGGATTCATCTGTATTTAATTTAGAACTTAGTGTTTGATAATTTGAATCAATTTCTGTATATTTTGTACTTGCTGAAAGGCACAGGTTAATATGACATTTATTATAATGGGTTTATGTGAAGATTGTTTTAAGGTCACTTAAATTAGATGTTATTTTTTAAAGTTTAAATGTTAAATTGATAGCTCTCAATTATACTGGAATGTTGAATGGCTAGTCAATGGTTAAATATTAGTAAAAAAAGAACAATTTCAGTGTTAATTAAGAACAGTGTTAACAAAGAGTATAGAAGCCCAAGAGGCGAAACTCTGATGCTGTTTTTGGGTAACAGCCAATAGGTGGCACTTCAGTAGCACGGCCGCCATTTTGAGGTGAAAATTCCAAGTGGACAGCAGCACAGAGGCTGTTTCTCAATACCAAGTATGCAAAGTTTGGGACTTGTGTCCTCGGGAGTTTGGACTTTGCAAGTTCGACTCAGGACGAGAGGATGCAAGTCTGGTAATTCTGTAAATGGAACAGCAGAGTACTTGATAACGTCGGGCCAGGCGCGTGCGTCTGATGAAACGGTCTATACGCTTTAATCCCCTTGAAAACATGATGATCTAGGTCATGATGCATGTGTCTGTCATAATTAAATAACGAATTTTGGAGAAAGTGGCTGTACGTGTGTGTGTGTGTGTGTGTGTGTGTGTGTATGTGAGAGAGAGAGAGAGAGAGTGTGTGTGTGTGTGTGTGAGGGTGTGTGTGAGAGTGTGTGGGTGTGTGTGTTTACACAAGTTTTTTGTTTACAGTCTTCCTTTAACGGACATTAATATAAGACAATTTCTGCAAAAACAGAAAACAGTTTACTGTCAAGTTGTTATATTCCTGTTATATATTTATTGTCCAACATTCCTAATTTTTCTGTCATTGAATTAATACCAACATATGAAATTAGTGTTTATCATGCTAAATCTTTAATACTGTAATGCTAATAATTTCAACTGAACTGACATGGTTACTAGAGAGCAAAGGTTAGTGAAAAAAATGAAGACTTAAACACAAAGTCAGTAAAATAAACTGTTAAAAGGATTTGAAGATCGCTAGTCTAGTGATTGTACGTTATTGTTGTCATCGTTCAGGGTGTATTTCAGCTTTAATGCACGATTTTTTAAACAAAGCAGCTGATATTTGTGATAGCGACAGCTAGAAGCTAGTGCTCTGCTGAGGCGCTTTCACTCCAGAATACGTTATACGTTCGCAAGTGGTGTTAGCATCACATGCTAGCTGCTCTCTGACTGTAAAACGAGCTGTGAAGAGCTTATACCACACACACACAAACCAGACAAACTCTCAGAGAAGAGATTTAGCAGCAGAATAACTCACCTTTCATATAATAATCGCTTTAAACAGCTCCACATCTCAGAGAACGCCTTCTCTTACAGGCGCAGGGTTCACTTCCGGTCCAAGCAGGAAGTTACCGTCACCCTCACGACACCTGTCAAAGTAAAAGTCCCAGACATATGACTGCTATACAAACACAAAACTATAATAATAATAATAATAACTAGAAGTTAATGTTAGTGAGCTAACTTTGATGTTGGCTTGGCCTCTGCAGCCTTGGGGCAAAAACAGCATAGAGCTGTTTTTCCTTGCAGCGCCTCAGTGCGCCTGTCTGGTATAATGTGTTACAGCTCTATGAAAGAAATCTTTCGATCTGATCAACAGAATATGGCAAATTTGGTCTCTTTTTAATCGGGAGAATTTTCTGAAAATAATGACGTGCAGATTTTCAAGATCTATAAATGTTTCTTGAAGTTACGAGCTAAAACGTAACAAGACTGCAACCTCTGTTTTTTTTGTTTTGTTTTTTTGCTTAGCTTCATGTCCTAATTCTGTTTTATGTGTTATAGCTCTATAAACGAAATGTTTAGATATCTGTATTTTGAAGTAATCTTGTCCGTGTTTGTGCAAGAGAAGTGAGGATGAATGCGGTCCGGAGCGCAAGCCTCCGAGCTGCGCGTTGCTCTGCAGTTAGAGAGAAAAAAATCTCACAAGCACTTATAAGCACTCATTTTATTATGTTCTTCTGTATGTACTGTGTTCGATCGCTGGAATGTTTTGATTTATAAGGCTGTAAAACACATGGAAATTATGTAGTTTGTTGTGTGTATTTCTCCTTTCAAACGCGGAGGGCAGCTGCCGCGATTGCTACGTGCATGTCAGTAAAACATTAAAAAAACAGCTCACATGCACTCAATTTAGCTTTGCACTATGTTCTTCTACATGTTTTATGATCTGTCGCTGGTGTGCTTTGACTTAAAAGGCTGAAACACGTGCAAATAAACAAGTTTAAGAGGACAATGCAGTGAGCTCGTGATGTTCGCAGTCCGGGAGCGATCGACACAGACTGACTTCAGTTTCACACAAATCAGCTCACAAACACCTGAATTTAGCTCTTGTTGTGTTCTAATTAGTGGATTGCATGCATTCGCTGGAATATTTTATTTTAAAAGGCTCTAAAACGAGCATAAATGCTGTTGTTGTGAGCACGTTCGGACTGCACTCGCTGATCGGTGCGGTGAGAGTTCTCTCGTGTTTCACACTGTTCTCTGGCCAGAGAGTCATTATTAATGAGCCCTGACCCGGTTATAATCAGATATGTTGGTTTAGCTTGTCAGTGTGAATGAAACTGATGTATTTATTTGTATTTTTAACCAATGTAAATGTGAAACTAAGTGAGACTCTTCCCTGTAGTGAAAGAGAATTGCTCCTCTAGGGGCACAACTTTTCTCAGCCAATGTAAGTCTATGGGAAAATTTTCATTTTTAATAATTAATAATACAAAAACTGTAAGTCTGATCCGTCCGAAAAGATGTAGCAACAAACTAGACATCAGGGCCCAGGTCTCTGCCGAGTTTGGGGCATGTGGCTTTAAAGCCCTAGGAGGAGATAGGTTTGGAAAATTGAGGGTCAGAAGAATAGTAAAATATGTTTAAATAGCATAACAATATGTTTGCTTTGCCAAGCCAACATAATAATAATTTAAAGTAATATCTTACAACAACTGTGTTTGTTTCATTAATTTATACAGTTCTGTTGTTCAGCATCTTATTTGACAAAATAACAATGGAATTTTTTTTGTTGTAAATTAATTGTTTTAATTTGAATACATTTTAAAGGATTTCAAAAGTTTCTATCACTTCATTTCATTAGAAATATATATTTTTTTATGTTAAACTGGTATTGAATCATAAAGCACAGAGTCCAGAACTAAATGAAATGTAAAACAGAGTTTATAGAGGAGTGAAATGGGTTTAAAAAGGAAAGGACGTGACGTGTGGCCAAGTATGGTGACCCATACTCGGAATTTGTGCTCTGCATTTAACCCATCCAAGTGCGCACACACACAGCAGTGAGAAGTGAACACACACACAAACACACCTGGAGCAGTGGGCAATGCTGCGGCGCCCGGGGAGCAGTTGGGGATTCGGTGCCTTGCTCAAGGGTCTCACCTCAGTCGTGGTATTGAGGGTGGAGAGAGCGCTGGATATTCACTCCCCCCACCTACAATCCCTGCCGGACCTGAGACTCGAACTCGCAACCTTCGGGTTACAAGTTCGACTCGCTATCCGTTAGGCCACGACTGCCCCGATTTATTTAATGAATAAACAGGTCGCTGGTTAAACGTGTCCTTGGTTTATCGGCTCTGAAGGACAGTATGTGTAGATGCATGGATATAGATCCATCAGATGATCCTCCACACACACACACACACACACACTCACACAAACACACACACACACACACACACAGTCAGAGAGCTTGTAGCATGGCCACATAAGAGGGAGAGATTTATAAAGCTGTTGATAAAATGCTAATTTGATTATTCTCATCAAGGGAATCCCATGATGTCATCCTAATCAGCTGATTTTGCACTTCCAATAAAAGAAGCCGGTTTAGTGGCGTTCAGCAGCAACGTTCTTCGTGCTCAAGTTGGAATATAGCGATCAATAGCCTGATTCTGCATCCTGCAGTTTTTTGACTGTGACTCTGAGTTTTTTCCTTGTGGAAATAACTGATCTTGTGGGATTATTTTGCCTTGGACTTCGTCACAGAACAGCGTTGTTCCTTAACGTGCTCCCGGACGAAAAAGAGTTTCACCGGTGAGACCGAAACATACACGCACGCATACACACACCAATGGACTTTTACGCACATTTTCACTTGCATACATACTTGTACATACTGTATATATATTTTTTCTGTCTTCTTGTATAATACACTCTGGGTTGGCATTTATTCCATGTTCTGATGGTTATTTATTGTGCCTGCATTCATTTGAACTCACTGCTTAAAGAGGTAACAGGATAATTTTATTTGTGTAGCCTGCCTTATCTAGGCTGAGCGTTACATATTGGTGGCCCGTACAGGGACCTCTTTTGTTGTGTTTGTTTGGGTTTGTGTAATTATCAGGATGAATGTAACAAGTACAGATGTAGTTACTGATGTTAATACTGTGAACAATGTAAATACAGAAAATTTAAGTACACCTGTAAATGAACCAGAGATTGGTGAACAACCAGATGTGGATTTTACAGCAGGCCCATTTGTCACCAGGCGGAATCCTACTGCTGTAATAACATCTATGATAAGCTCATTGTACATTTCTGACTCCGATCAATCTGATGAAGATGATGATGATTATGATGAAGGGAGCAGTATTTTAAGTAGTGAAGTTGTACAAACAATGCAGGCAGACACAGCACAAGTAAAGGTGGATTTATTGGCCCTCAATCAAAAAGTACAAAATATGGAATATGATTTTAAACAGTCATTAGACAGTACAGTAAACTGGGAGACCAGTTTCAGGCAGGCCGTGGACACTAGCTTGGCAGGGTTGGAGGATTATTTCCTAAAATCATTGGAAAAATTAGAAAGGGCTGTAACTGAGTGTTTTTTGAGGAGAGATGCTAAATGGGAAAGTCAAATGAAAAAGCTAAGACTTAGCAGTTGTAACGGGGCGAACGAGACGTGAGACGTGCGGATCCATTTGCAAGCATTTATTAATAAACATAGTCAAATAACAGGCAGGGTCAAAACACCAGCAAACAGGTATGGCATAGACAAAACACAAGAGTAATCCTAGGGCATGCGTGGATCCTCGATCGGCAAACAATATCCAGAGGGCTTGAGAAGAGGGGTAGTCCGATAACCTGAGCAATAATCCAAACGAGGTATACACAGAGTCCGAAACGGTGAGACAAGAGTAAATCCATGATACAAGGGTGGGAAACAGGAAATGAGACTACAAACAAAACAAACTAAACTTAGACTTAGAAAACACAAAATGGCTCGGTAAGGCAGCTAACACTAGGAGAGTGTTATACGCAGAACCAGACTCAGAGCTAAACATGAACACAGAAGGCTCGGTAAGGCAGCTAACACTAGGAGAGTGTCATACGCAGAACAATACTCGGCAGTGAGGGAGAGAAAGTCCAAGGCTTATAAAGAATGTCTGATGGGATTCAGCTGTGTAATCAATGCAGTGTGTGATTGTGAGATGGTTCTCAGGTGTGCGCGTGTGATTGGGACAGCTGTGTGTACTTAGTGCAATGAATGATGGGAAATGCAGTCCGTAGTGACATGTAATGGTCTGGGTGGTGTGAGAGTCAATGTGGTGAGCGAGTGACCTCTGGTGGTGGGTGAAAAGAAGGGCACGGACCGGATTCATGACACCAGTACTCCCACACTCTCCAGATTACAGGCCTACTCACCAGCTTCCTCCCACATTTCTCCGGTCTATTGTCCAAAAACCCCAAGGCCGGTTAACGCTAAACAGAAAGGTCCAACTCATCCAGATCAAAATATTACTTATAATGTAACTCCTCCTGTGCATACTCACCCACCTAATGTGCTTACCTCCTCAGTTATGGCTGGCTCATCCTCATTTTGTGCTCGTCCTCCCATCCGCCTAGAGTTCCCCTCTTTCGGCGACTCCTGCGAGACTGCAGAAGTGCTCAACTTCATCGAGCAGTGCGAGAACTTTCTGGAGATCAGGCCTCTTCCCAGTGTCGAACTCATCGGTACTCTGAGTACAGTCCTGAAGGGACCCGCTCTGAGCTGGTGGAAAGCAGAGAAGGCTAAGGTAACAGATTGGCAGTCCTTTAAAAAGGCATTCATGGTGGCTTTTCTTTCAGACGATTACCTCTCTGAAGTAAAGGAGAAGCTGAGGATGTTGGTCCAGCAACCGCAACAACGCCTGATGGACTTCGCCTATGATTACCGTGCTCTCTGTCTGAAATGGAAGCCAGAGATCTCTGAGGAAGAGCTGGTCAGCTGGATCCTCAACAACATCAACCCTAGGGTTGCCGGATGTCTACGCGGGACAGTGAACACCATAGAGCAGCTGGTGAAGGTTGGGTCAGTGGTGGAA
>JAFVLL020023133.1:0-10666 GCA_021397915.2 Tor tambroides | reverse complement strand
CTGTGGAAATAAATTTTCATAGGATTAGGTTTGTGGTGATGTTTTCTGTGGACTATTTACCATATGTGATACAAATCAAATGCCGTGTATAAATGACAGAACGCAAAAATAATCCTGTTTTGAAGTTTCTAGGGGGAAAAAAATGTTTTGGTAAAAATGATGGGAAGCCGATTATAGATTTGCAGTGATTCAAGTTTGCATAAAATGTCACTGCAGCAATATAATAATGTTTTCAATGAATTTCCACCAATGTATTTTGAACATGATACTATTTTTAATATTATTATCTTGCAATATTTATTGAACGGATCTGGCAAATTGAGTGCAAGCACCAATATCAATCAAAAATCTACATTATGTCACAAATAGAAAGCACATTACTGTTAAAGAGAGGGTCAGGTTCTTGGTATTAGACTCCTAGCCACAGTTTTATGGTTTGATATGCACTCTTTGTTATTTGTCTTTTCTATCTTATCTTTCTGACAAGCCACTCCAAAGAATAATATATTTCAGATTGTCAAAGGTATATATAAATCAGATACACTGGACATGCTTGTACCTGGGAATGTTGTCCTATCCTGCTGATACTCTAATAGCATTGTGTTTTCAGCATACATGTTTTCAGTTGTTTGAGAGCAAAAGATGGAGCAAGAATATTAAATTTTTCTGAAACTGACTGAATAGTAGACATGTGCACTAAACAATTCATCATATGTAGACTTAACAGCACTGTTACTCCATAGAGAATGTGAGTAGTATCATGTTAGTCATCTGATTGTGCCTTCAGGGACACATAGGACTGACCAAAACTACAATTTAGGATAGATAGATAGATAGATAGATAGATAGATAGATAGATAGATAGATAGATAGATAGATCGATAGATCAGAAAACAAACAGGGGTCAAAAAGTGGCAAACTGTAATTAATGAAAAATTGAAATGGTCCATACTATGAAGATACAGTTACAAATTCAAATACAAATACAAAGTCAGTAACAAATAATAGCTTTTTAAGCAAATGCAATAGGTTGAGATAAATTGCAGTTGAGTTAGAGCATTATGAGTATACTGGTCAAAATATACTGCCTAGGCTTAGTTGTCTACAATCTCCTGTCTTGGTCACTGGATGACATTGAATGCCTGCTTGGGCTTTGGTGGCAGATGGCATGTCTGATATGGGCGTCCTGCCAAGACCGCTTTGCTGTGACACATCCTCAACAGCTGGAACATCAGGATATTCTTCTGACCATGTGTTGATAGCCTAGGATGGTTGTAAGAATGACAGAAAAGCTAATGAGGAAGCAGATTTCACAAATACTCCATCAATGGTATGAACTGATTCCTAGGACTCAACGACATATTTATTTTGGACATTCTGTCCATGAATGCTAGAACGATGATATTCCTGTGACCAATCTAGGTGTGTTAAAAATTGATGAGTATGTGAGAAGGTCAGTGCAGTATAGTAGGCAGCAAGAACTGCTACTGAACAGGATCTTCAGTACATATACCTTGAACTGGGACTGCATTTAAATTGATGCAGCTGAATCCTATAGGTGGAGACTGATCTGTTTGAGCTCAGTGATATCAACATAAATCTAGTATTACAGCTCATATGTGAACATTGTGTGCTGTAACGCCACACTACACAATATGCAAAACACTAAACAGTCTCTAAAGGCATTTTCAGACAGGGATTAGATTATTACAATGTTGCACGTCCTTTATGGGTTAGTTTGCTTTCACAAATCAACATTTCTAGGTTTGCCAATGTTTATGTAAGTCACATGTGAGTAAACTGTCCTCTCATTGGTCAGAGAGCAACTGTTTATGTTCTGGGATTGCGCTCATAACACCATCCATCACGATGGATTGACAAGTAAACTCTTTGGGCTATATTTGTAGCTGTTGACAAACACACACACACACACATACACACACATGCACACACAAACACACACACACACACACACACACATTTATACGAATGTAGCCATCATTCTCACTCTGAGGGAGAATCGAGGTTTCGTTGAGACAGCATTCTTGCACTGCACCTGTTTCGGAAAAGAGCAATTAGAGAACATTTTAAGATGAAGAGGTGCTCTTTGGTTTTCAACTGTGATATTAATGTGCTTACCCACAGAATCAGACACTGCTTCTTTTTACATAACACATTTTCCACTATGAATTAAGATACAGCTTGGTTAGTTGGTCAGTTGGGTCAGATTGCTTTTTCACCACAACCAAACCACTCCAGAGTTTTTTAGTTTGATTAAGACAACCTCATTCAGGTGATCTATGACTGATTATTTTGGTGCAGATCAATTGCCATTTTCATATATGCCTAAACAACCAAAATAAGAGAGAAAATGTGCCAGGTTCTGAAACAAATGCTCCAAACGAGCCAGATGTGACACAGTAGTTTGTTGAATTTGATGTAAACTGTCATGCTTGAAATAAACAGCCAACTTATTCTCAAACCTGGTCTGAATCTTAAAGTGAAGCAAAACATGGAGAAGAAAAATCCAATAGACTTGCCATGTGTTCAGCCTCTGGGTGAGTGGATGTACTCTAGGATTCTGTGTCTGTGTCAATCTGTACAAGATACGGCTGATGGATTCCCTCACCTCTAAAGTTCAAAAACTGAAACAGGTTGTAGGCACTATGAAGGACAGGTTCGGTGTAAATTTTGTCGTTCCAATGAATAAGAATTTAACAGTATTTTTAAGTGACTACTGCAATGCAGGCCCTGTTCTAATGTCTTCTTAATGTAATCTTGATTAACTTGCAAGTCACGCTCAGACTGCCTTCACTCATTTTAGATGACTTTAGATTTTTAGATGACTGTTTGGTGACTGTCTGATGCATTTTGCATGCTAGTTTGATTATTAATGCTGCCTTATGTTTCCAAAATCTGATGTGTAAGTTTCATGTAAATTGTCTAAGAACAGGGTTTGACGTGTTTACTCCGGCACTCAAATGCAGGGTGGATATCTTGCATCAATTACTAGAAAAGTGTTTTTTGAAAATTATTTTTGAAAAGTTCAGCTAGCTGCTTCAGTTTTAGTTGCAGTGAGACTGCTTTAGCAAAGATGTGAGGGGAGAAGCCATAGAATTAAAATTTCATGTTAACCTACTAAAGTAGGTCACAAATTTAAAAAGATTAGGATTCCCACCAGATGTCTGTTTCATCACACTTTGAATGATGAATACTTCTCTTAAAATACAAAGGTCTACAAATTTTATATTTTAATATTTTGAAATGAAAGTGAAATAAACAAACTTTGTCCTCCATGAGGTTGTTTTTATCACAGTCCACGGGGAGTCACGGAAGTACGGAGGCCAGGAACGAGGAGAACACAGAGAATTAACAAATAGAGTCTTTAATAATCCAACTGGGTACATGGAGCACAGGCAGGGAAGACATACACGGAAGACATCTAATACCGGACAGGAAACAAGGGGCTGAACACACTATAAATAGACAGAACTAATGAGGGGAAAACAAGACACACCTGGAACTAAATCAACAGATAATAAAAAAAAAACGAGGACAGGAAACAGGAAAAACCAAATATGGGCATAAGGAAACACAGGGAGCACGTGGAAACACAAGACACAGGGAAACAAAGTCTGACATCACGCTCCCCTCCGGAAGGCGTGTCCTCGCGCCATACACCATCCAATGGGGAGGGGGGTGGGCGAACAGGGACACAGAGACCGGACAGACGGCCTCCAGGGCAGGGCCCGTTCCGGGACCCACGGTGGAGCAGGGAGCTCGGGAGGCCATGGCGGGTCAGGGAACTCGGGAGGCCATGGCGGTGCAGGGAGCTCGGGAGGCCATGGCGGTGTAGGGAGCTCGGAAGGCCATGGCGGTGCAGGGAACTCGGGAGGCCATGGCGGATCAGGGAACTCAGGAGGCCATGGCTGATCAGGGAACTCGGGAGGCCATGGCGGTGCAAGGAGCTCCGGCGGCCATGGTGGGTCAGCCGTGGCCTTATCCGACTTGGCCACGGGCACATGGCCCCCCAAAAAAATACTTGGGGAAACTTACGGGGCTTAACAGGGTGTCAGGAGCCCTCCCTGGGCTTAACAGGGTGTCAGGAGCCCTCCCTGGGATTGACGGGGGATCAGGAGCCCTTCCTGGGCTGAACTGGGGATCAGGAGCCCTCCATGGGCTAAATTCGGGAACAGTAGCCCTCTCTGGGCTTAACTCGGGAACAGGAGCCCTCCGTGGGCTTAACTCTGGAACAGGAGCCCTCTCTGGGCTTGACTCGGGAACAGGAGCCCTCTGTGGGCTTAACTTGGGAACAGGAGCCCTCTCTGGGCTTGACAGGGGAGCAGGAGCCCTCCTTGGGCGGAACTCGGGAACAGGAGCCCTCTCTGGGCTTAACTCGGGAACAGGAGCCCTCTCCGGGCTTAACTCGGGAAAAGGAGACCTCTCTGGGCTTAATTCGGGAACAGGAGCCCTTCGTGGGCTTAACTCAGGAACAGGGAAGCGCTTACGAGGAGCTGGCGCTGGTACGTGCCTTGGGGCTGGAGCCAACTCTGGAGCGAGCTCTGGGGCTGGAGCCGGCACTGGAGCGAGCTCTGGAGCTGGAGCCGATACTGGAGCGAGCTTTCGAGGAGCAGACACCGGGGGGCGCTCTTGAGAAGCAGGCACAGCCAAGCGCTTTCGAGGAGCTGGCACTGGAGGGTGCTCTGGAGGAGCAGGATCTGGAGGGCGTTCCGGCATAAGGAGAGGCGCCGAGAACTCCGGGGGTAGCGCTGTATCCAGAAGCTCTGGGGTTGGAGCCGGCGACCTTGACAGCAGAGAGGACGGCGGCCTTGAGCAAGCCACGGACGGCGGCCTGGACCTCCCTGCAGATGGTGGGCTTGGGTGAGTTGCGGACGGCTGCCATAATTTCCCCGCAAACGGCGGGCTTGGGTGAGCCACGGACGGCGCCCATAATTTCCCTGCGGACGGCGGCCTGAATTCCCTTGCAGACGGCAGGCTTGGATGAGCCACAGACGGCGGCCATAATTTCCCCGCGAACGGCGGCCATAATTTCCCCGCGGATGGCAGCCTGAATTTCCTTGCAGACGGCGGGCTTGGGTGAGCCTCGGACGGCGGCCACGACTTCCCCGCGAACAGCAGAGGGCTTGGGTGAGTGGCGACTTCCATGCTGCGAGAGGAGGTAAAAAGCAGAAAAACAAAAAGACTTGCCAAAATGAAGCTAAAAACGGGGGGGAAAAGGCGCCGCTCACTTTCTGTAAAGGGTCCGGTATTCTGTCACAGTCCACGGGGAGTCACGGAAGCACGGAGTCCAGGAACGAGGAGAATACAGAGAATTAACAAATAGAGTCTTTAATAATCCAACTGGGTACATGGAGCACAGGCAGGGAAGACATACACGGAAGACATCTAATACCGGACAGGAAACAAGGGGCTGAACACACTATAAATAGACAGAACTAATGAGGGGAAAAACAAGACACACCTGGAATTAATCAACAGATAATCAAACAAAACGAGGACAGAAAACAGGAAAAACCAAATATGGGCATAATGAAACACAGGGAGCACGTGGAAACACAAGACACAGGGAAGCAAAGTCTGACAGTTTTGTTGTTGTTTTCGCAAAACTAGTGCTCGTTCTTTTTTTGTAATGACTCAGATGACTTTCACAATACATTAACCTTGAGCTTGTGAAACGCATTGTATTAATAAAACTTCAGCAATTCCATTCATAGTTCTGTCACAATATTTTCCTTTTCAGAGAGGCGTACTATATAGTCAAGTCAAATCAGTTTTATTTGTATTGCACTTACCACAATACGTATTGTTTTAAAACAGCTTTAAAGAAAATAGTACCCTACAAGTTCCCTTAGTGAGCGAGCCAGAGGTGACAGTTGAAAAAAAAAGAATCTGTGTAGATAGACGAGGGAGAAAATATTGAGCGCAGTGAGACTCTGCAGGTGAACCATCCTTTTCTGGTAAGAGACATTTACATAAAATATACAGAAATAGTATATAGTTATAAAATACTTGTCATGGTTTTGAGAAATCATTAAATGATCTAATCTATTAGTAAAGTAAGCATTGATTTGCAAAGGTAATGACTGAAGCATAAATCATTATCCAGAAGCGGAAACATTCATCAGTCCATACAGCATCACTAAGTATTCATAATGGCCGCTGGTTGTATGCACTAAAAAAGACCAGATCAGTCAATATTTTCCCTCTTTTTATTTACCCCAAGACAACAAGATGTAATAGAAGAAGATAGCAGTTTTTAGAGCTGCTTTGTTAAAACTTTGGTGATCAATAAAGAGCAGGCCTTATTCTAATGTCTTCTTAATGTAATCCTCCACAGTCGGTGACTCAGGGATAGACACTGGCTAGATCCATTCTCTGGGGAAGTCACACCATGGAGATAATCGATCACACAGTCCCAGGGTCTATGTTGAGGCACACAGGGGGCCTTAACTTTACTGCATGTTGTAGATAGATCACTATACCCAGTAGGAATATTTGTTTGACTAGACTTCAAAAGGATTTTCAATTTGACTAGCTCGGTTAGGGATTATTCAACATTGGGGAAAAAAAAAACACTGCTCAACCCAGGAATAATTCTCCAGCTCCTCGGGAGATAGTCGGATTAGGATGGGATAGCCAAAGGAAACGCAGAACATAGGGAACCAAGGTTCATGAAAGACTTCCAAAGTCCAGCCTTTAATTTTATGTGGACTATCAGTTATAAAATCCAGCTGTACCCAGTGGGATGGCTTTTAAGTAAAGGGGTTGTTTGCATGGATTAAGGCGTTTTGAGTCTTTTAACAAGGAATAGATGTATTTTATACTGGTTCTGAACAATCAACAAAGAAGCAAACTGTTTTGTACAGGAGCTAGGGTTTGCTTATTGGACATTTTGGAGCACTAGTGTACAGTACTGTATCATACTTATGTTTATTTATGTATTTTTTATCTTACAACGATGATGCAGTAGACTGAGATATAATCTCCTTTTCACTTCTGACATCTAGGTCCTTCCGGTATGAAAGAACCTAGATGCCCCTCCCCTCCTTTGCAGGCAGTGACTCCCTTAAGTCTGGAACTCATGGACATCACCAGAGACTGGGTTTCCTTCTTTGTAATGCTTTGCCAGGCCTTTACTGCAGCTGACTTCAGTTGTTGTTTGTTTGTGGGTCTTCTGCCTTTAGTTTTGTCTTCAGCAAGTGAAATGTATGCTCAATCGGGTTGAAATCAGGAGACTGACTTGGCCATTGCAGAATATTCCACTTTTTTACCTTCAAAAACTCCTGGGTTGCTTTTGCTGTATGTTTTGGGTCATCGTCTGTTTGTACTATGAAGCGCCGCCCAATCAACTTTGCACCATTTGACTGAATCTGGTCAGAGAGTATGTCCCTGTACACTTCAGAATTCATCCGGCTGTTTCTGTCCTCTGTCACATCATCACTAAACACCAGTAACCCAATGCCACTGGAAGCCATGCATGCTCATGCCATCACACTGCTCCACCATGTTTCACAGATGATGTTGTATGCTTTGGATCATGAACTGTTCTAAGCCTTCTCAATACTTTTTTCTTCCAGTCATTCTGGTACAGGTTGATCTTAATTTCAGCTGTCCAAAGAATGCTTTTCCAGAAGTGGTCTGGCTTTTTTCGATGTTTTTTTGGCAAAGTCTAATCTGGCCTTGTTTGCACCTTGTGGTGAACCCTGTATGTATGTATGTATGTATGTATGTATAGAAAAGAAAAAAAAAAAAGAAAAGAAAAAAGAAGAAAGAAAAGAAAAGAGAGAGAGAGAAAAAAAGCCCATGCATCCTTTTCAGGTACATTCATAATCCTGTGAAACTTTTTTGGTTGTTGACGGTAATAACGTGTTTTAATGTCGGTAATAATTTAACCACCAACAACGCATCTAATATTCTCTCTGAGATCCCATGCTCCCTTACGAAAATTAGCCAAGGTTTTACTACGAATAAAACAAAAAAATCATGGTTCTTGTAGCCATGGTAAGTAACAACAAATTAACCATGGTTTTGTTACTTCAAATAATAGTTTACAAAGAAGTATTAAGATAATATTTTTGTGGTTATAAAAACAGACCTAAGCCAACAACAGCCTTTAAAATTACTTAAAATGCATTATGTAAAAACAATGAGGCAATATTGATTGGTTAATTAATAATTATATGGTTGCATTGAATAACACTGTTAATATACAAAATGTAATACAAAATAAACAATTTATGTATGTTACATATTATTACAAATGCCTGCAAAGGGAGCCAAAGGCCTGGTAGTTGCTGCTGTTACACTTACAAGACAATCAAATCCATGTTTAATACTGACCAAACATTTAGGCTAATTCAAATATCCACTTAATCTTTAATTATTGGCCACCTTTTTGAGATACAAATGCTACAGCCTCTATAATTTCTTCAACAAAAACATGTGGACATCTCAACCCTTACAAAAATTAACCATGGTTTTATCATAGTAAAACTTCTTCATTTTCTTTTGCGTGATTTCTGAATGATTGAGACAATAAAATCAATCAGACAATAAAATCATAGCCATAGGTAACTGTCTAGAGCTACAATTGTAATTTGTAAATAATACAATTTAATTACAATTTATTTATTTATTTAATTTTATGTTTTATTAAAGTTTTATTTTGACCCCAATAGTAGGCTTTTTTTTTTTTTTTTTTTTACTTCCATAATATTTGAGGGAGGGGGCACAGCAATGCAAATCTGCTTAGGGCACCCATTTGGCCAGCAGCGGCCCTGCTCATCAACACACATGATCCATCAACTGAAGAAATGCACTTCTCTGACAACTTGATGTTTATGTTCAAAGCTTAACTGTTTTAACGTGCATCCAGTTACTTTAAATCAACAGTTAGTTCAGTTGTGCTGATAAAGCAATATACTCCAATTGTTCTACCTGAGATGCATGAAGTTTCGCTAAATCAGCATGCACTGCTCTGTGTATTTTGTACTGCAGCCCTGCTTGTGCTGTTTAACTTTCTTTCCAACTGGAAGAGTATTAAATTGGGTGACCTCTGCATGAAGAATCATTTTGTCCTACTCTTGAACAGAAAACTTACCGTTCCAGAGCAGACCTCATGGTGAATTGAACATTTCCCTTTTGCGATCCAAAGGAACACATGCTTACAAGTCATTTGATGATAAGTTCAAAGAGATGTTTGATCGTGCTGTGGCTATTGGAATGGGGAACCGGTAATCAGTTTATGTCAAGGAAAAGGTCTCATGCTGATTATATTGCTTATGCCGCAGTGCAACTTCTCACACTTTGTCCTCTGACAGCAGGAGGACAGATGGTGCTGTGAAGACTGGCTGTTGTACAGGTTTAACCTTCTGGTTAGATGCCCAAGAAGAAGTACCCAGAATCAGTTCTGGGATGGGGCATTTGCCTCAGCCTATGATGACAGATTGTTTATGCCCATTCGATGGATATTTTGCACAAATATAGCTAGAGTTTTCTCAAAAGCTCTGGGAGTTGTGATTACAAGGTTGCAGTTCCTTCAATGACTTCAAGATAGAACTCAAGGAGATCTCTAAGGCTACATTCACACTGCAAGAGTTAGTGCTCAGTTGCACAGGTTGGCACAGGACCTCTGATTGAATGTGAACGGCTTGCTTATGGGCACAGACATTTTAGAGCCAAAAATCTGCAGATTATGTCTAGACCAGGGGTCCCCAGTTTTGCTCCTGGAGAGCTTCCATCCTGCAGACTTCAGCACCAGTCCTACTCTAATTTTCAAGTAACCTTGAACAGCTTGATAAGCTGGTTCAGGTGTGTTTGATTGGGGTTGGAGCTGAACTCTGCAGGACGGTAGCTCTCCAGGAGCAGGGCTGAACTTACTCATAAAGAGTGTCTTTTTGTCCTACTTTTGCAAACAGGCATTCCAGGACACTGTAAGTAACATAAAATGATTTGTGTTTGTAGCTCCATGTGACATTCTGTCAGTTTTCTTTTTGCGCAGCGGACCTTATTGCTGGAGAGCAGGCGTAGAACCCCTGTGTTTCTGAGGTGTAGAATTGTTTCAAGCGGTGCAATCTGTCTGTGACAGACAAGAGTGCTGCTGGGAGCCCCAGCATGAGCGGAAGTACTTCAGCACATCTCTGGGGAACCACAGATTAAAATCTCATTTGCAAAGACAGGAAGTTTAGTGGCGCTATCAGACAGCTTCATGGCACAACAGAATGCAGTCAGATGAGAGATGTATCATAAACCGCCGTCTACATCCTCAACGTACTTGAGACACGGATGTCCCGTGTCCTGGAGGATTTTAGATGCTGAGTCCTCATCTGCGAGACAGACACTTTGCGATCAGCGCTGTGACTACACCAGCTGTTGTCCTGCCCAGAGATGGGAGGAAAGGCCTAATTCATTCCTTCTCTTTTGAATTTCAAATGGCGTGTTAGAGGTTTAAAGCAGGAAGGCGTCTTTGTGTAGCCACTCAAAGTCCTCTAAATTATTTGAAAGCTGTGGGACAGGATAACAAAATGACTGGCTGCAAATTGAGGGATTTCGAGCCTAAATATTCAAATCCTGCACTGCTTGTCATGTAAATATGAATTTACAGTAAAGCTTTGTCACAATAACTGTCAGCGCTCTTCTTCCCAAA
>JAFVLL020023132.1:0-17851 GCA_021397915.2 Tor tambroides | reverse complement strand
TCTACAAGACTGTGGAGGGAGGGGATTACGGGGAGGAGGAAAAGGAAAGACTAATACATGTCTACATCTATCTTGTTAAGCCCTAATCTGTTTTCGCTTGTATGAGACGCCGTCGTCTTTACCTATTTTTCTTTCTTCGGCACATAAAAACGTCCGTAATAGGATTTCCCAAATATTACACCAGGATTATTATAGGCTTCCGGAAGGCTTCTTTGCCTCCGCTTTCGGAGCATCCGAAGGACTAGCATGCTTCATCATTCATAACGCAGCTGAGACACAACGGAAAAGCAATCAGCTCAGAGTTCACATTTCCCGAATCCGTCACTGTAATCTAAGTCATCTGTTGTGCCAACACAATGGGGAAATGCATGCATAATCCATCCCTTAATCGATAGGGGAGGCCAGACGTGCGCTATTAAAGCTACCTCATCAATCATAACATATTTAACCTCTGTAGGCTCAGATTGTGCACCCCTCTCCCCCTTTATCCC
This sequence comes from Tor tambroides, assembly GCA_021397915.2. Taxonomy (NCBI): domain Eukaryota; kingdom Metazoa; phylum Chordata; class Actinopteri; order Cypriniformes; family Cyprinidae; genus Tor; species Tor tambroides. The sequence goes on along the minus strand of JAFVLL020023132.1, from coordinate 17,360 downwards.
AGCATTCCCTGTGATCCTCGCTATTCCCGCAAACATCACAGTGCCTGGCACAGAGGGCGATGACTAGGAGGCAGAATGGACATCCCAATGGAGATACTTATGGCTATATGGTTGAACCACAAAAGCCCATTTGCGGTGTCCAAAGCCTCGCCCAATCTGGGCAGGTCAGTGAGGTAAAAGACCCCTTCTCGTTCTCCATGCTGTTTTTGCCTGGGGGAGGCACTCAAGAGCTTCAACCCCCTCCCCGAGGAAAGAAGCTCATCAAGCAAGTCAATACCCTTTCATCCCTGGATATGAGCCGTCTTAAAACATACATGAACCCAGGAGCCGTTCTGAATGCAGGAGGCCAAACGAATGACCCAGGACTAAGTGGAAAAAGGTTTTACTGGATTAGGGTTAAACATTTCACTCATCAACCAACATTCCCAATCCCGGCCCAATCATTCATCTACTTCCCACAACCGTTTTCACTATTTACTTCAGCCTGACCTTACCTCCAAACATGCACCCATAAATATTTAAACTTGAAGTGTGGAAATGTTGCACCACTTGCGTCACCAAAATTGAATCCTAATTTGGAAAAAAAAAAATGTGTTTGCAGTGAAATGGTGCAGTAGAGATTCGCTCTCATCCCTGACACAACCCTGGCCTTTCTTTACAGTATCTTAGCAAGCATTTAAAGCTTCCGCAGGTTTGTTTTAAAACATATACCGGCCATTTCCGTAGGACGTGCTTTAGGGCAATGAATCTTTGATGAACCGAAATGGCTTTATCCCTCAAACAGCTGCCAGGGCACAAAGGGCTTTTAGTGTTGCAGAAGTGCAACTAAATGAGTTTCTGGAAACGGACAGATGACGGGAGAGCAGTGTGTATATAGTTGAAGAAAAACGTGTCTGTGTGGTCTTATGAGGATGATGAACAGGACTGATACAGTATACATTATATGAACATACATAAGCTTCTTGAGCTTTGAGTGCACAAATGATATTCCAAACTCAAAAAGGTCAGAAAGGTTGTACAGTAACCTTAATGCAGTCGTGCCAAAACTACAAAGTGAAAATCCGAATCAAATTCTGGTTCCAATCAAGCAGCCGAGACAAGTGTGGAAACATCTCAGGATGATCCATTGTCTGCAATATGATGGACAGCAAGCTAATAATGCAGACAAGAACCTTCACATATTCGCTCATTGTCTGAATAATGAAATATGGGTGGAAACAAATGAGGGACAAAGGACAGAGGGATACAGGCCTAGAGTAATGATGAAACAGACCCCCTGCTTAGGTGCGCATTAATCATTAAAATACAAAATGAGCACTGAGACAGACGGGCAGCAGACGCAGCCTTAACTCCAATTTACACGCACTCTTCTGAGCACTCATTTTTGTTTCTCACTTTCTATTGGACCCTCTTCCCCTCTCTCTTTGTATCTCCTTGAGAATGATCAGTGTTCTGCCTTCACTCCTTAAGTGCCACCATTACAGCATGCCTTTATAGCTTTTACCGCATTGATTGATCAAATCAATACGTCATCCTCAGCGCTGCTTTGGAGACAATACATTAAGAGCTGCATACAGAAGTGTTTCAAATGTACTACAGCCATTTTCAGGGCATACAAATTGGTGGCAAAGCGGAAGTCAGTGTCTGATCATCTCCGTTTCGATTGTTTTTGTGGTTGAACAATCTCTCTGTCTGTGTTATGTGAGTATTTGTGTTTATAATACAGTGCATAGAATCTGCCTGAGATTTGCATTATTGCCACTTCATACCTTTCCCAGCTTGTCTTTCCCATGAGCCCCACTAAAGACTGATTGCAATCTACTGGTTGCAAAAACATCATTTACTACATCATACAGTACTGCAGCATTCTGCAACCACATGTACTGGGATCATAATCTCTGATAAGAAAATAAATATTGATTTCACTTTTATACACCGTTTACAACCAGAGTGGGAAATGCAGGAGAGAATTGGTTCTCTATTTATTCTGAGATGACTAACCACAAATATGTTCAGGAGTTATATGGTGCTGATGTACTGTAGTATTCTACAAACTAGGGCTGGATATCTTGAATAAACTGCATCATGACACTACGCATTGCAATGTGCCACAATATTATAACTGAATCAGAACTGAAACTGCACCAAATGTGGATATCAAATTGGAAACAATTTTCCATTTCTCAAATATTTGCTTACCTTTTGCAGAGTACAGCACCTTAAGACCGCAGACCATGAGAAACATTGTTTTGCACTGCAATGTATTGTACTGTAAAAAATAATATACATTTACATTTACATTTAGTTATTTATTTTATCCAAAGCGACTTACAAAAGAGGACAATAGAAGCAATCAAAACCAACAAAAGAGCAACAACATGCAAGCATATGACAAGTCTCGGTTAGCCTAACGCAGTACACATAGCAAGGTTTTTTTTGTTTTTTTTGGGGGGGGGGGAAACAAGTAGATAGAATAGAAAAAAGAAAGCTAGTGTTAGTTTTTAAAGAAAAAGTAGCAGTTAGAGAATAAATATGTAGTTGATAGAGGGTCAAGGGTGTGTGTGTTTTTGTTTTTATTTTTTGTTTTTATAAAAGAAGACAGATAGATAAAATAGAATTAGAATAGAGAGTGATAGAGTTACAGGGTCAAATAAAGATAGAACAGATGTGTTTTTAGCCGTTTCTTGAAGATGGCTAAGGATTCAGCTGCTCGGATTGAGAATATAAACATGCACACACTTAAAGAAATTAAAAATTCCATTTCCAAGTAGCCTACAGTTTTCTTGAAAAAAATTTTTTTTGGTATGATTTCAAAAATATGAGGTTTTTATGATTTTGAACGTTTGAAAACAGTAATAATACTGTTATAATACAGTAATAATGTGAAATATTAAAATTTTAAATAACTGTTTTCTATTTTAATAACTTTAAGTTGCAATTTATTTGTGATGACAAAGTTGACAAAGACATTTGTGATGACAAAGTTGAATAGTTGAATCTTCAGTAGCCAATAATCTCTCTTATTATACGATTCTATAGACACATTCCTACAAACACAAATGCAGTCAGTTTGATTCAGACATTGTCTTGTTCTCTATCTCTCTTTTCTGTCTTTCTCTCCATCTCACACAAACATGTTGTACAAGTTCAAAGCACAGCTTCTACACTTACAATTCAGTGCAGACTTTGCACTTTCAGCAGATCAGTGGATCCGTGGCCTATTTAATACCTCTCCCACAATCAGTCTTTCTTAACCTCTCTTGCTTCCGAACTTCTCCCCTCTTCCAACATATTCTTTCTCACTGCAGCATTTTTACCTTTCCCTCCACCTTCCCTCTCTCTGTGTGCTGACTCAGGTCTGCGTGGGGTCAGATGCTGATGGTGGTCATCAGTAGCGTGGTACCCCTGAAACGGCTGCACCCCCAAACATCTGCTCCTCGTAAGAAGGAGGGGGCTTGATGATTGATGAACTTGTAAAAAAGACCCGAGGTCAGTGATGTATGAAATCTCATCACTTATTCATACGAAAGGGAGCAAAATGAGACGGGATGAGAAGGCTTCGTCTTGCGAATAAGAACCCGAAGAGCGAGGCGGCGGGACTCCGCCCTTGAGCATTTTTCTTAAACAAGCCCCTGCATCAGAGCCCTCTTCAGAGCCATTAAAACCCATTAAAACTGAATGGCATGCACAAACGCTTAGACAAACCATTTACGCAATGGGAAGAATAGCACAAGCAATTGACAAGCTTGTCATGTCATTGAAACGACTGCACTTTGGAGTAATCTGGGAGCCCCATTCAAAGGTTTTAGCGGGCATTCGCACACTCTTTGCTCGTTGAGATGCAACAAAGGAGTGGCCTCTGTTTTTCTCTTCCCCATTTACGGGTTGAATTAGGATTCAGAGAGAGGCCGTTCGACCCGGCTGCAGGTGCTGAGTGGGGCTCACTTGCATTGATGCAGGCATGGTTGCGATATTAGTGTGTGTGTGTGTGTGTGTGTGTGTTATAGCTCACAGCGGAGATGGGATGTCTCTGATCCAAAAGGAAACAGATCCAACACTTCTAACAAAAGCAGACAAATTCAACACACCCACTTCACGTCACACATATTTAAAAAGAAAAAGAGAAAAATCGGGGATAGAAAGACCGAGCTGGCAGGAAGTAATGAGCAGTGTATATTCAAAGACAGATTAAACAAATGTTGGCTGCTTAGTTGTAATTAAACATTGTGCATAGTGGCGTTCCAGCAAATAAAACACTGGCTCGAGCTCCGCTCTTCCTTTCAGTAGGGCCGCAGGTGGCGAAATTGGCAGTAATTGTTCCAATTGTTGGCAGTGCTTCCAGCTTAAGATATGTAGCTCTGTTCAATCAGCTGGGCAACTGGGAAAGAAATGGGATGGAGAGACTGAGAGGAGGCGGGCATGTGTGCAATGGAGGGATGAAAAGAAACGGAAAGGGAGGAAAGACGCAAAAATTCTGTCCAAGTGTTTACTGGTGGCCAAAAGAATTTCCCTGGCTAGCCACTAAGCCGGAACAGAGAGACTGTCTAGAGACGGAACAATTTCTACTGCGCTATTTTTGAATTTGTTGGTACAAATGCATCAGGTGGGCTTTTTTGTCAATAAAATTAGCTTTTTTTCCATTGAGGAATTATTTCTGACAATGAAGCGCATCTCACCCACAATTTCCCATTTTGAGGATAAATCCAAACATTCTAAATGACCTTTTTTTTGTAATTACCATTTTAAAGGTGTTTTTTGGCAATATTTTGCCAAAAAGATCTATTGTCTATTGTTAATGGTGCAGCGATGTATAATGTACAGCCTACACAAAAGTCACTTTCAAATCAAACTGCTTTCCAGTGTAACGCATCCGTGCAAACCAAATTGAACCTGCTGCAAAAACCCTACTAAAATGACTGGATTTCACCTTTGAAAATTTGCTGAACAAGTTAATTTAATTAATATTATTAACAACACACATATTTCAGTAGTAAGAATTAGATATTTTGGTACAAATGAGTAATGGAGCAGAAACATGCTGAACTCTTATACAAAAAAAAAAAAAAAAATGTAACAATGCAAAACATTGCACTGGCCCTAAAAAAAAAAAAAAAATAGTGCAAAATAGTGCCTTTTCGTTTTGGTGTGAAATATGAACACTTCTTGAGAAGTTTTGAGACATTCACCCACCCATGCTCATCTCTGGGTCTGTGACGGTAAAGAAGGAGAGGAAAGAAAAAAGAAAGAGTGAAAGTTAGAAGCTCTCATTGCATCAGACACAGCTCAAGTCTGTTCCGTCTTATTCCCCAGCCTGATACAGCAGCCATTAGAGACTAACACATCATGTTGCCCATGGCAAACAGTGGATGCCAAGTAAGCTTTGTTGCATGTGTGAGTGTGTGTGGTGTAATACCTAATGTTTTTTCTTTCCCCCAAGAGTGGGAATGAGTCTGGTATGACGCAGCACCTGCCAGGTGTGAACAGATGACATGCGCTGTGAGGTCATCAACAAGGGACTCCACAGACCCGAATCGAAACAAATCGTCCAACAGTAGAAACTTCACCAACGCACAATTGTGAAGACAAGAGGAGAGGCTCCAGGCGAAGATTTGTCAGGAGTCTGTCACGACTATCTCCCAAGCTACACCTGTACACTGCATGTTTCTGTCCGTCCCTGCGTGCCAGTCTCCACAGAGACAAGCATGAAGTGTGTAGAATGGCATGCTGGGATTTGTGTGCTGCTGTGAATTCCTGACAGCTGTGTTTGTGTGTTATCCCCCAGAACTGCTGATAAAGGAGTTGAGCAGTGTATCTGTGACTGAGCTAAAGGCAGGAGAGAGGAACTTCTCTATTCTGAACTAGCGCTATTGCCATGGAAACAGGGGCAGTAGAAAGAAAGTTCAAGGTTAAGAAACTTGTTTTCCTTCGGTCTTTACACAGATCTTGTTAGTCTGCAATGAACTAAGTTGAAAAATGGTAATACCCCATCCAGGTGAGATCTGAGCATTTCTTTGGCTGGATCTGTGCTATTTTTACAGGAATGGCCTATTTAAATAGTCCAGGAATGGGCTGATCCACCTGTGTAATATGATGGAAGAAAGAGACAGAAAACAAGGAATGGGGAGAGACCTGCTGGTCTCAGGTGTAAAGGTGACGCAGGTGAAAGTCATGCTTTATTGACCTCACTGGTGCTTTCAGCCATGCAGGTGCAGTATGGGAAACATCTGAGCTTACTTAGAACACTGAACTTGCAATTTAATTAAATATTAAACCCTGTTTAATGACTCTTGCTTAATTTAATTATTGAGAAATGCTCATATTTTACGGCTTCATGTATTTAATGGGAGATTCATAGACTTTGCCATAACCATTCATAATCTAAAATTCATTATTAGCTTAAACACTCAAAGTCGATTTCAAATGTGAATCAGATGAATTGCTATGCATATGTAGAATGCTTATATATTCATTTTGCTTTTGAGCGGTTCTACAAAAATGCATTTATGTAGCCGTCCATTAACATCATGTTCATTTCCCCAATGCAAAATTAAATAAACTTAGTAAAACCTCACATATGTGATTTGGACTTGATGTAACCTGACAGCGTTTACAGGCAAACACATGTTCCTGTAAAGCGCATTTGCATTCCTTTAATTTCCAATCCTGCATGTTCCAGCTCTCACTGCACAACCAAACACTCTGTCTATTCCGCCCCAGTGAGCTTGATGGTGTAATTTGTTATTTGTTGGGCTGTTTTTCTGGTTCTCTGCTGTTGACAACCCTGAATAATTCAAATCAACTGAGCAAAGTTGTTTATTTGTGGAGGTGACTCTCTCCCCCACCCCTCCTTCTGTTCTCTCTTCCCCCCTCTTCTCTTTTTTCCTCCCTCTTTCTCCATCGCTCACACGAGTGTCGGAAAAAATCCCTCCCCTCTCTGATTCAGGTGCAGCGGCGGTTATAAAGAGCAACAAACACGGTCTCTCTCTCTATCGTCTGTGCTCCAGTAAGATGGCTTCCAGCTAAGACACAACAGCTCATTTCTCACTCGTACAGTTCAGCTGAGCAGATTCGTAGCGCGCAGCTGCGTCTAACATAATGCATTGCAAACCATTATGACAAGCTTCCACACACACACACCAGCTGAGTGTTTGACATTAAAACTGCAGTCAAATAACCTTGAATTTAGACACTGCTATCAAATATAGCAACTAAATCTATGATTAAAGTAAAAATTGAATAAAATAAAATTACTTTAAATATGTACTCCTGGACCAATTGTGCACAATTAATCAGTGCGCTTCATTCCAGATATATATTTCAATATGTAAGTTCATTAATGCACATCATTTCAAATACAAATTTCATGTATATCTTTGTAATCTTTTATTTAAAAAAAAAAAAGTAAAAATTTTTTTAAATGTTTTTGAAAGAAGTCTCTTATGCTCACTAATACTGCATTTATTTGATCAAAAATACAGAAAATAACAGATTTTTATTTTAATATATTTTAAAATGTAATTTATTGCTGTGATGACAAAGCCAAATTGTCCTCAGTGTTATATTAGCTTTTAGAAATAATTATAACAATCTACTGTTCAAGAAACAATTACTAGTATTATCAAAGTCAAAAACAGTTGAGATCCTTAATATTTTTGTGGAAATCATGATACATATTTTTCAGGATTCTCTGATGAACAGAAAGTTCAAAGGAACAGTATTTTTTAAACATTACAATTAATTAAAAAAAGTTACTGACCTTTGAATTTAATATATATAATTTAATAATAAATTGCTTCACCTCTGAAATGACTTTCGCCTTAAGTTAAATGTTGTAAATCCCTATTATTTATTTTTTAAAACCTATTCAACTCCTTTCTTTCATGTACTATACACTACTTTTTGTGGTCAAATCAATTCCTATTAGATATTTCTTCTAGTGTAATAATATTTTTCACTTGGAAATATGCTAGATCACGAAAGTAAAATAGGCTGTGAACAGCATTTCTTTGTATAACTTATGAAAACATTATCTAGTTATATACTACAGTTTCCTTAAACAGCGTTCTTGTTTAACTAAATCAACAAGAGGCTGAATGGCAAAGCTAAATGAGTCCAAAACAGAGTGATGAGGTCATCTCGGATGCTGGTGTTTAATCATCTAGACTCATTCATCCCTTCATCTCCTCTCGTGCAGGTTGGTCCCTGGGCCTGGGTACGGCAGGGGGGCAAGAGGCCACATGTCTGGGAGGATTTACTGGGTCACTGAGCTAAAGAGTCTCAGTACTGGCACCAAAAGCTCACTGCAGAGTTCAGAACCAGTCAAAGTAATGCGAATGCATGAAAAGAGATGGAGATAAGCAACTAGTGGTTAACTGATTTGAGATTTACATTAACTGATGCTGATATATCAGGGTGGCCAATGGGTGATTTAATGCTTACTGTAATGAAAGCAAATGATATGTACCCTTAACACAGTATTTACTCAAATTACTAAAGAATTGAATACAGAAATTGTGTACTATCCACTGACAAGGCAATAAATGCATTACCAGATTGAACTTTATGTCTTCAATCTACCATCCAATCAAATGATAGAAAAGCACATGATCTGTTATGGGGTTAATTGCCACTCTCACCCAAGACTAACATCTAACATCTGTCTAATGTTCAATTAACACCTGTGCTTACCATTTGGCAAGGCAATGTTGGCATGCTGGCATTCGCTCTAGGACATCAAGGGGTTAAAGAGAGGAGACGCATACACACAAACACACAGCCTTCCCAATTAGCTCTAGGCATGAGCATCAGGGCTAGTGAAACATTTAATAAGGTATCAAGTTTCCATGCCGATCAGAAGCAGATTATATCAGTGTGTTTACGCCAGCCTTTCACAGGACTGCCAGACGTGTCAAGACCCACGGGCGAATTGATTTATTACATTATGCCGTTCCAGCGTGCAAAGTGCTGTATGAAGGCCTCTTCGATGAAATTGTTTATAGACATTTCTACCCAAATAAAGAGAAACCCACTTGTGCATTAGAGCGTGAACTATTAAGACAACATGATTTCTCTAAGGCTCAATAAATGCCAAGAAGCGTTTTTCCTAAAACTACTCATTGATCTCCTAAACTTCAGTTTAAACTTTCTTGGACGCAGAAAACAAAATGGCTGCCGCATGAAAAAAACTAAACAAATGTAGGGATAAAAGTGAAAGGGTTTCAAATTCGACTACAAAATCAGTTCAGTTACTTCAGGTAGTGTTAGACATCTACACAACAACAAAGTCAAAATCATCCCACTTAAATCCTGTTGCATGAGCTCTGGTAAACACAGAGATCCCCTGAGAGGCTGAATTTACTGACTGCAGGTACACACAGCACTCTTGGGGAGGGAGAGATGTCTGCACAAGACTCGCAACAGGACAGTACAATCCAGTCCAATTAGAGAGCCACAGATGTACCTGTGTAAAACAGGTTTAACAAACACCAAAATTGCATTTAAGGTGAGGTAATATTTTATAGAGAGAAATTAATATTTAAAACCATGATCTATTACTATTTACTTATTTAATATGAGGTCAGAAATATAATTAAATGAATAAAAAAAACAATGCAGTTCAAAATGCAGTTTATATTATAGTTTTACACACTGCTGAAAACGGTTCACAAACTTTCTGGTTACATATTGGATTTGATATTTTTGAGTCAGAAGTCCTAACGCAAATAATGGGATTAAAGCACTTGATTCTTGAAGAATGTGTCACTGTGTAACGTCTCCAGTGGTCAAACAATATTAAGATTGCATCTAAGTGAGAATCATGGTGCATGACTGCAGTAGAGATGCAGATCACAGAGACTTTGTGGTGCAGAGACATGAGACAGCATTAGAATACATCACAGAGCTTGCTCTTTCTCCACTATTCCTTTTCTGCAGATCTTTATGTTTAATCATTTTTCTTTCTCTAAGGATTCTTTCTTTGTATTCTCTCTTCTCTCTCTCGTTCCGAGTCTCTCTCTCTCTCTCTCTCTCTCTCTCCATAAATGGTCAGTTTTGGGCAGTGAGTGAGTGGAGTTGAACAGAGAGGAGATGAATGTCTGGCGGTGTTTGTCCACCCTGCCTGAGTTACAGTCTTTTAAAACCCGCTGCACTGTCAGAGGAGCTACAGGATAAATCTCAAAACAGACACCAGCCCATTGATCAGACCGAGCGTGTGTGTGTGTGTGTGTGTGTGTGTGTATGTATGTGTATGTGTGTGTTTTCCTGCCGCAGGTTGATGACAATACTAGTCTAGGCAAATGCCATGTCGTCCAGAGAGACTGTGGGAGAGGAAAACCCTCTCCAGAGAACTCCCTGCTCCCTCATATTCCACAACACGCAGTCCCTGCTGAGACCCTGTAACCTGGAGTCAACCCCACACGCACTATTGTAACTTAGTTCAAAGGTTGGTAAACGTAACTTTTAGTTTTAAAGATTTGGATGTGTCTATTGTGTTTCTATCAGAAGTTCCCAGGTGAAAGAGCAAACCTAAACATGGTACGGAATAGCACACATACATGTGCACATACACACAAACACACTCGCACTCATGGGTATTCAGTCCACACGTCATCAGGGTGACCGCAGAAGGAAAATCACCACGTCTGTAGAGTGAAAGGGCTCTCCTGATCTGATATGGTTCAAACCCACACAGGCTTATGAACGCAAACCCATTTACAAATATAATCAGTTGTCAATGTCAAACCTGTACAACTTACTTTCTTCTTTGAAACAAAAATATATATATATATATATATATATAGACAACTGATTATATTTGTAAATGGGTTTGCGTTCATAAGTCTATGTGAGTTTGAACCATATCATTCAAAGTTCTTGTTTTGGCAAAACAAAACAAACAAAAAACAAAACCAAAAACACAAAAAGACACAAAAACAAAACAAATGAAAGCAATACAAAAAAAAGCAAACCATTAAATCACCCTCATGTTTTCCAAACTTGAAGTCTTTACATGGTTTGAAGAAAAATGAATGATGCTTATCAATAAAACTCTCCAATACAGGTGCTCAAGCATTGCTAGGTAGTTGTTTTGTTTTGTTTATACATGGTTGCTATGTTTTTATTCCGGAAGGTTTCTTACTGGCCAATAATCAATTGTGAGCAATAATAATAGTGATGCTTGCCTTAGGAAGCACAACTAAATATAGAACGGCTAGCCTCCTCCGAGTCCAACGATGGAAGAGGAAGACCAAAGAGAAACAGAAAAGGAGGTAGAGAGAGACTGGTAGGTGAGACTGAAGGAGAGACAGGTGCATAAACAAACAAAAGCATCATAAACATTGCCAGAAACACAGACACAAAGAAAGCTGTACACGTGGAGGCCTGCAATGAAACGCAGCAAACCACAGTGCTATGCAGACAAAGACGTAGCATATGCTTCCAGCGTGTGGCATCTGGAGAAGTCTGGTGCCAAACTCTACAGGTCGCACAAAACACACACACACAGGTCACACCATGTGAGACTCCTCTTCAGGGGACGGCTGATGATGTATATATGTGTGTGTGTGTATGAGCTTAAGGCGTCAACAGAATGAAGGACAGTGAAAATAAAAGAGCGTGTACAATGTGATTAGACTGGCATGAGTCCAATGAGGAAAAGGAAACACACAAATGACAAGACTTTGAGGACTGATGTCTGAGATCAGGTGTGAATGTTGCTATGGCACTGAAAGAAGATGATTTTGGGTTCTGGTTGTGGGTAAAAAATAAAATAAAATAAAATAAAATAAAATATAAAATTAAATTAAAAAAATATATAAAATTAAAAATTAAATTAAATAAAAACACGTTTTTAAATAGACATTGTTCAAAACATCTGCTTAGGAAATGGATAGTTCACCCAAAAATAAATTAATTTATTCCTCCTAATGTAGCTCCAGCATGTGAAAACTGAAGCACCAGCAAGAAAATGTGTAAAAGCTGTTGCCAAGATAACAGGGTAGGTGATAGCTGAGGAGTTACGCATGCATCAGCACTAGTAATAGTGATGCTTGCCTTAGTAAACACCACTAATCAGTCTATATGCTATGTGATTGGTGTATAAAGACTTGTCAAGCTCAAAGAGACCCAACAATTTCACACTCGCACACACAAAAACCCACATATTCACACAGCAAGTGTTCTGAGGCAAGGTGGCAGACAAACATTGGAGCTGAGATGGAAATAAGACAGAAAGGCAGACAAATTAAGAAACAGAGCGAGGGCGAGAGAAGTGGGAGCACACAGGGCAGAATCAAGCATGATGAAGCGCTTTTTACATAAATGATTTGAGGCCGTAAGAATGGCTGTCTCTATTCCTGTCTCTTTCTCACCGTTCTTCCAGCAGGACGGGTACAGTTTGTTCATCTCTCTTTATTAATAAGCACAGGCTGGAAACTTTCCAACAGAGCGGAATTATTCAGTGTGGATGATACGAAGGGTGTATGTGTGCACAGGAAGTGTAAGTGTGGATATACTCTCATTTAACGGCCAACACGAGTTCAAAGCCATTAAAGCGATGTTCGTGTCCTGCACTCTGCTCTCGGGGTGAGATCGCACACAGCTGCTGCGATATTGAACCAACTCAGTCGTACGGTCACCGACCTGCACTTTAGAAGCAGACGTGCACGAGTGTCTGATGTATAGATGTATGTATGTATGTATGTGTGTGTGTGTGTGTGTGTGTGTATGTGTGTGTGTTGAGGAGGTGTGCTAATGCACACATGGGACTGAGGGTAAGTGGCCCGGTGTCGTTCTTGGATAATGTAATGCCATAAATCTATGACAACACGAGCAGACACATGGCCCAAACAGACTGTCAGCAACACTAGAGGCTGTCATTAAACACACAGACAACTAGCATATGTGAGAACCCATAAACACATGGCCATACGTCAACCGGCACCTATTTAAAATTCATTCCCATTAGTGTTGAAAGGAACAAAGGAGTTGACGTGCACACAAAGAAAACACACCCATACGGCTGCATATAAACTTTTTCTTTCTCTCCTTCTTAGGAAATACTGTAAAGCCTGATGAAATCTTTTTATGGGAACCCAGACGCCAAAACCTTGATCCACGGAACTTGTCATGTAACATGAACCATAAAGCCACTTTAAAAACACTAAGCTGTTGAAAAAAACTATTTTCAAGAGTGCAAGGCGGCACCCATTTTGAGAAAAAGCACTAGCCTAAAGTTCATTATACAGTTGCATAATAGAGATGTTTCAACACTGATCTCCTCAAGGAACTTTGTTTGACTGACTTGTGTGCCAACAGCATCAAGCAGTCGTCTCTTCAGCACACAGCTGTGATTTTCTCTCAAATACACTTACCAACTATAAAAACTCTGCGTGAGAGGCACAGAAACTGTGAAGAAAAGTAAAAAAACACAGTTTTCTTTGCAAGGTCATTGAGCTGTTCGCAGCATGAACCTCTATTTCATAGTGTAATGTTTAGTACTGTGGACTGAAAGAGCTGAATTGGTTAGGTTACTGATTTGCATATACGTGCTGATTTGGAGGGGGGGTTGAGAGTGTCACTTTATCGAAGTGCTGAGTGTCTATCACACACAAATATACACAAACAAAAGAACAATTACAACAGAGCACGTCAGGTTCTAAAAAAACAGCCGTCTTCTGGATCGACAGCGACAACCTTTTCAAAAAGACAGCTGACACTTCTCTAGACACATGCCACTTCCTGTCTGTTCCTGTGGACGCCTACTGTAAGCTCTCAATCACGGAGAGCAGCTATCCCCAAAATTACTCTCTAAAAAGTGACACCTTGAGGGTGTTGCTTTTAAAACCTCTTGGCTGACAGCCTCGCGCTTCAGTGTCCAAGCAAGAACCAAGAAAAACGATGGCGAGAAATGCTACCCTTTTCGAAGTGTCACCTCTCAAGACAAACAAGTAGGATTGATTCAGCTCCGACTTGCTCCGTTTCTTGCTCTCTTTCAGTCTCTCCTTCTCGTTTCACACCCAGCAACAGGGGAGGGGGGAAAACAACGCAAAGAAAGGCCACTGTCCATCTCCCAGCAGTACATTTCTCTTAATCATTTCAGCCGACCTGCCTCATATTGCTTATTATTGTGAAACAGACAAACAATGGGAGAGAGACAAAGAAATGGAAAGAAACTGGCTGCATGTTACCACCGAAAATCATGCTGGTTTTTGAGCCAGGATTTGTAAAATTATGTATGAATTGAGTAAAATTGAGTATGTAACATTTCCACAAATAAATACCGCTCATCATGGGCCTTGTTTTCAGTTTTTATGAGTTTTCACAATGTCATTTGATTCAGCCATCATAAGCTAAAAATGTGTAGAATGGTTCCAGATTGTGCATCGGCTACGACACTATCAAAAAAGTGGGAGAAGCAAGGGAGGGTTTCTGCATGAGAAGAATATATTTCATATATTCTCTCCTCTTCTCTTCAACTGTCTAACTCAGTCTGGCACTCTGATCATCACACGCATGTATTTTTAATCCAGACATTTTGCCAGACACAGTCATGGGACGCTGTTAACCCTCTAGCCTGCAGCAGTGTCTCTCTCCAGAGGCTTTTCCTGAACCAATGTCACAGTGGGCTAAGGATAACAGATGTGGACATCTAATGAAGACTTTAAGACAGGACAGTGGTGTGTATTTAATTTGGCTACAGTACCCAAATGAATGAACTGTAATAAACTCTTCTTGGAATATACACATGCACACAGGCATGAGAACGTCAACTGATGTAATAAGTTCGCCTGATTTGAATCCGGTTCTTGATATTCATATCCGCAGCTGCACGGCACTTGACGTGGCACTTGAGCTGACGGAGTGAGATCAGGACCCTAGCCCCACTCCTGCTGTTAAAAGAGCAACACTACTGCACTGAGCCCACTCGCACACTTAACACATCAAAGAGCAAACCACCGCCTTCAGCTTTAAAAGATCTGCCCTCATCCTTCCTTCCTTTCTTTCCATACTTTTTTAATGAACTATGCAAACTGCAGCTGAACTTGACAGCCAGTGATCAACATGCATTTTCATTGTTGTGTGTGTAAAAGCTCAGCTTTGACATTTTGACACTAACTTCTTTTGTGTTCCATGTGAAAAACGTCTTGCACTGCATGTAACTGGGTAAGTGACACCAAATTCATTTTAAAGCAAATGATCTGTGAAAAGTACAGACTGACCAAATTTAGACATGTGAATGTGTAATTTTTCTCGATTTCTGTCACGGAGTTTTAGTCTTGGCTCGGGTGAAAATTTTCACTTGGCTCAAAAATTTGAGAGGGCAGTTTTTAATGGGCACGTAGCTTCTGGTAGAGATTTATTGAATGTTATGCCAAAATATGCATGTTTTGGAGTAACTCTAAAGAAATAGTCTCTGCATTTCTGTTTCTTTCTCCTCTCTGGTCAGATGAGTGACATAAGGCCCTTTGTGATCTTTTATTGACCGTCCTGGGAGATTAATCTGTGCGCCAGTGGTGTCAGGTTCCGCCCAAACGCAGAATGATCCCACAGGGCGAGTGTTAAACCAGTCATTAACTTCATTTCAATATACTTCTGAAAGCTCTAGGAGATCCAGACGCCGAGACCGTGGCTCTTTTGATATCTGCCCTCCAAAAAGAGGAGCGTCGCACCCCTCTGTGCGAGAAGTCGCCTTCGTTAAAAAGCAGGGAACTGAAAGTTGGCAGGCGGCTGAAGGGGTAATTAAGGGAGGGACGCACGTGTCTCGCCTTGAGAGGTCCCCCGGCGAGACACGACTCAATCAAAAGCCAGCTGCAGGTATAAGGAGCTCCTCAGATCCTACTACTGTGTTTAAGTGCGAAGCGTTGATGAGCGTGTGTTTATGTTAATGCAGATAAATCTCCAGAAACCAGGTACAGCTGTACCTTCAACCGAACTCATTAATTATTATGACACATAAAAACATGATTAATATTTTGGCATGCTTGCGATTCATATCGCACCCAGACACGCATACGAATGGTGCCCCGGTGAATTGCACAATAAGGACGCCACACTGTGTGCCATGGAATAAGGAAAATGACACCAGCGTGTTGATGTGTGCGTGTCTTGATGTGTATAATTAGAGGAATCTATTGCCCACAGGCGGAAGCCACAAAGGCAGAGTCGCAGTGAGGCGGTGTGTTTGGAGAGCGGGCATCTATCCAGAACAGCTGTCCGGATTACGGTTTAATAAAAAAAAACACTTCACAATGCCCGGGTTCAACCCCCACTGACACACGCCCCACGACACCCCCATAATACACTAACTCTGATGTCGTCCCGTTGCCCACGGGAGGCTGCACCCGGATCCCTTGCCTTGCTCCCGGATCCTGCTCTGCGCAGCCTGCAGCGAGAGGCAGGCTGAGGAGGGGCCGCCGTCTCTCCCCGTTCATTTGGGCTCATTGAGGGCTTCAGAAAAGAGTCATGGGGAGACTTTCATCTTCCGACAAAAAAAAAAGAGCCTGTTAGATCAAGATGGTGAAAGAAGGTAGACAATGGGGGGGCGGGGTAAGAAATAAACACTTTCTATGAAGCCCGTGTACATAATGAACACATAATACCTTATATTTAGTTGTACGTTCTAGTAAACAAAGGTAACCATAGATATAATACCTACCTATTCATAATTTATGTAATGCATTAACACAGCATGAGCAAAAGAAGGTACAAACACAAATAGTTAGCATTAAAACATTTGAAACTTGCAATGAAAATGTGAAACAATTTCATATCAAACACTGCCAAGGTACAAGTGTATGATGTTATGAATGTGGCATTACAATAAATGCACAAAAGCTCCAACATTATATAACAATTAAACCTGTTTATAAAAAATAACAGCATTAAAGTTCAATTCAACTCTAGTTTATGTAATCGGAAGCGATAGATGTCAAGTATGAATAATCCACATCTAACTATGAATCGAACGTGACATTAATACTGTGCCTACAACTGTAAAGATATAATGGGTTATAATGTGCATTATAATGCATTTTTATATACACAGGTTACAAAGAAAGTGTTATCAAATAAAATGCCTGAGGGAGGATTTATATCATCCCCAAATCATTAAATCAGCTAATAAAAGACTTTCCTGCTCCTGAGCGTGCTTATCTAGAGGAGGGGATTGGATGGTGCTGTTGTCTTAACAGATAGACGCAAAACATTGGCACAGGAACTGGGCTTAGTATCTTGTGTGTGAGAGGAAAGATGCTGTGCTATCTGATGGGGGGCAGGTTCTATCATCCCTCAATCAGCGGCACTCCGAGCCTATCGTCCCCACTCGCTGAAATGGAGGAGAGATTAAAAATAGAGCCTTATTC